>SJYC01015156.1:0-10483 GCA_006408675.1 Madoqua kirkii
TATGCTATACATAGTATACTATATATTTTAATACTATAATACTATACATAATTCTTGATAAGCATCACTTTTTAAAGAAAACTTTAAATTTTATATTGACGTATAGCCAATTAACAATGTTGTAATAGTTTCAGGTGGACAGCAAAGGGACTCAGCCATCCACATGTATGTATCCTTTCTCCCTTAAACTTGCTTCCCATCCAGGCTGCCATATAACACTGAGCACAGTTCCCTGTAAGCATCACTTTTAATAGCTATACAGTTGGTAAAGAATCCACCTGCTAATGCAGGAGATATGAGAGACTCAGTTTCAATCCCTGGGTTTGGAAGCTCCCCTGGAGAAGGAAATGGCAACCCATTTCAGTATTCTTGCCTGGGAAACTCCATGGACAGAGGAGCCTGGTGAGCTACAGTCCATGGGGTTGTGAAGAGTGAAACATGACTGAGTGCACATACGCACAAAAAACCCCCAAAATATCCTGTTACATGTATTTTTTTTAGCAATCTTCCCATAATTTAAGATTTAAGTAGTTTTTAATGCTAATATTAAAAAGCAGAGACATTACTTTGACAACAGAGGTCCATCTAGTCAAAGCTATGGTTTTTCCAGTATGGAAATGAGAGTTGGACTAGAAAGAAAGCTGAGGACCAAGGAATTGATGCTTTTGAACTGTGGTGCTGGAGAAGACTCTTGAGAGTCCCTTGCACTGCAAGGAGATCCAACCAGTCCATCCTAAAGGAGATTGGTCCTGAATATTCATTGGAAGGACTGTTGCTGAAGCTTAAACTCCAGTACTTTGGCCACCTGATGCAAAGAATTGACTCATTGAAAAGACCCCGGTGCCGGGAAAGATTGAAGGCGGGAGGAGAAGGGGACGACCGAGGATGAGATGGCTGGATGGCATTACGGACTCGATGGACGTGAGTCTGAGTGAACTCCAGGAGATGGTGATGGACAGGGAGGCCTGGCGTGCTGCAGTCCATGGACTGCAAAGAGTCAAACACTACTGAGTGACTGAACTGAACTGAACATCTTTGGGTTTTTCCTTGCATTTCTATTTCTTTAGAATTGATTCTTAGAAGTGGAATTACTAGATCAAATGACATTGTGTAGGTATAGTGTGAGATGAAAGGGCTCGTCTAGTTGGGCAATAACATGGAACTGGCATTCAAGAGACCTGGGGTTCAACCCCAGATTGCCAAACATTCTCTGCGTGGTCTTGAACAAGTCACTTTCTCTCTCTGGATAAGAGTTTTCTCTCATGTTAAATAAGAGAATGGGAATAAGTCCTTGTATCTTGAATGGAAGTATTATATCACTCAGCTAAAAATGTAAAGCATTACTTTTATATTAAAACAAACATCATATATATATGTTGTATGTGTGTGTGTATATATATATATATATATATATTCCACGTCTTCTTTATTTGTAAAACTGACATTTAAATTTCAAGATAAAAATTCAAAATTCCAAAGATTTCTTGCTTTTATTTGGCTAGTTAGATTTCTGCCACAGATCAGACCTCCCTTAGAGCATGTGTCAGGATCCTTGGCCAATAGGAGGAGTATGTCAATGAGAAAGTTTAAGAAGAATTGGACTAAGTGATCTCATGTACTAATTGTAGTCTGGATATTCTGTGCATACATAGTTCCTGGTGTCTAAACTACATATCCTTAGCAAATCTTCCAGGTCTGATTTAGTTTTCATCCTGGGATTGGGATATTTTCATAACTTTTTCTACTGACCAGCTCCATCTGGACTCAGGTTAAAAAAACTTTTGAAGATTCTTTAAAACCTGATCAGTCTGCCCTTAGCCTACAGCTGCTTAACACATCACACTGGTTCACAGAAGCTCACCTTCAGGCACTTATTCATTTACACAAAAATATTTATTTTGGGGCACATAGTCCAACACTATGTGTCAGACAACATTATGAAAAGCCAAATTACAAAGATGAATAAGATATAATATTTATCCCTGTCTTCTGGGAATTAATAATGTATTTCCCACAAAGTCTCCCAGAAAATGCCCAATGTCAATAGGTACTATTTTTTTTTTAAAGTATTCATATCAAATATGTTTGAGAAGTGTTGAATAAAGTTAAGCAGGTTCATTTACTACAGGCCTTTTCAGAGACTTTAATATGCTAATATACAAAGTGTGCAGTGTTTCCAAATTTATTTGTTTAGGAAACGCTTCATTTGTGGACTACCTGCAAGAACTAGAGACCCGTGGCTCACAATTTGAGAAATGCTGACTTTGTAAAATCTAATCAGTACAACTACTCAAAAAATAAATTGTAGTTTTATAGATAGCAAAATACAGAGGGAACTGAAGACAGATTCTTTCTCTTGAAGAGCTTTCAATCTATTTAATCGGAAGGGTAGTCCTGAAACACACACAGAGAATATCCACAAACAAACACATGAAAATCACTGTGAAAGCGTGGAGATGTGGAATCAGCAGAAAAATCTGAAGAGAAAAGGATGAAATTAATCCTTTCAATTAACTAATCAAGGAATATTTCATGGAAGAAATAGGGTTTGGAGAAAGAATTTCTCCCATGAAATAAAACTCTAAAATTTATTTTCTTAAGAAAACATTATGCTAAGTGAAATGTTGGACATGGAAGGACAAATACTGCTTGAGTCCACATGTATATGTAGATTCTTAAAGAGTCAAAGTCATCAAATCAGATTGTATCAGGGTATGGGGTATGGGAGAAACTGAAAGATATTGGGCAAAGGGTACAAAGTTTCAGTTAGCTGGGATAAATATTTTCTGAAGATTTTATGTACAGCCTGTTCATTGTGATACTGGTGAATAATTGAAATTTTCCAAGAGACTAGATCTCAAATTAAATCTATGAACACACACAAGAGGATAACTATGTAGAGGTGGTGGATGAATTATTTAGGTTGGCTGTGGCGATCCTTTCACAAAGTAAGCACATTCTCAGTTGCTAAGTTGTGTCTGACTCTTTGCAACCCCACAGAACAGCTCTCCAGGCTCCTCTGTCCATGAGATTTTCTAGGCAAGAATACTGAAGTGGGTTGCCATTTTCTTCTCCAGGGTATCTTCCCAGCCAAGGGACTGAACCCTCATCTCCTGCATCCCCTGCATAGGTAGGCTGGTTCTTTACCACTCAGTCATTCCCAGTGTTTGTTGACGTTGTTCAGTTGCTCAGTTGTGTCCGACTCTTGGCAATCCCATGGACTGTAGCCTGCGAGGCACCCCTGACCATGGGACCCTTAGGCAAGAACACACAGCCAAGGGACTGAACCCTCATCTCCTGCATCCCCTGCATAGGTAGGCTGGTTCTTTACCACTCAGTCATTCCCAGTGTTTGTTGACGTTGTTCAGTTGCTCAGTTGTGTCCGACTCTTGGCAATCCCATGGACTGTAGCCTGCGAGGCACCCCTGACCATGGGACCCTCTAGGCAAGAACACTGGAGTGGGCTGCCATTTCCTTTTCCATCACAATGTATGCATAACCACAAAAACATCAAGTGGTACACTTTAAATGTATATAATTTATTCCTCTATGTCAGATATATTTAAATAAAATAATTTTGAAAAGAAAATAATGCATCTTCATTAAGGAAACAACGTTTTTAATTACCAAAAAGTAAAATAAACCTCAAACCCATACCATACATACGTATGTGTTTATACATATATATTTTTTCTCTTTTCATGAGGGACTATTTTCTACTAGAATTTTTTTTCAGTGTCTACAATCAATTTTATTTTAATATAATCTATACACATACCCAGAGAAGGCAATGACACCCCACTCCAGTACTCTTGACTGGAAAATCCCATGGATGGTGGAGCCTGGTAGGCTGCAGTCTATGGGGTTGCTGAGAGTTGGACACGACTCAGTGACTTCACTTTTACTTTTCACTTTCATGCATTGGAGAAGGAAATGGCAACCTACTCCCGTGTTCTTGCCTGGAGAATCCCAGGGAGGGTGGAGCCTGGTGGGCAGCCGTCTATGGGGTCGCACAGAATCGGACACGACTGAAGCGACTTAGCAACAGCAGCAGCAGCAGCATACACATACCATTTAGAAAATACCCGGAAAAATTTATATACGAGAGTTGTTACTATTGCATTTGGATAAAGCTGGCAAGTTCTTGCTACTAGCATAGTCCAGGAAATAACACCAAGAAAACCTAATATATTGGAATAGATATTGTGGCATTTGGCCCACATTTTGATAGTCCTCAGGGTTAATCTGATGTTGTCAATGTTTGGTACTAGATGTAAAATTTCAGTGGATACCCTGGAACCGTTAAGACTTATTATACATCTTACATCTAGATTTTTAAGCAGACTGTCATCTGTTAAGTCCAAGTCTTCTGGAATAGTCTGCAGTGCTAATCTTACAAACAAAATATCAATCTCTATCCCATCAAAACACAGTTTGATAACTGGTACTAATGCCTCTTCAACAGCTCTTAAATCTTTTATTTCTTCCTATAATTTCAACTTATCATAGAATGAGGTGAAATAAGATCACTTCGATCAACAAGTCTTGGTGCAACAAACAATGCATCAATATGGCACCTTTTGTATGTACTCCTAATCTATAAGATACACATGTAAAAATTTTCCTGCCAACATCTTCAGTTACAGATGGTGGAAGATTCTTGCTTTCACTGATTTCTCATATCCACTCTGTTACCAGATTATTTAGTTTTCCCCAAATTAAAATCCTGCGCTACAGTTCCTATTCCTCTTCAAAAACTCCAAAGGGCTTCAGAGTCTCAACTAGCTTCTGTGTAAGTAGGCAGTCAGTCTCCTTGGGGATTGCTAAATCAGTCCTGAATATTCATCGGAAGGACTGATGCTGAAGCTGAAACTCCAATACTTTGGCTACCTGATGCAAAGAACTGACTCTTTGGAAAAGACCCTGATGCTGGGAAAGACTGAAGGCGGGAGGAGAAGGGGATGACAGAGGATGAGATGGCTGGATGGCATCACTGACATGATGGGCATGAGTTTGAGTAAGCTCCAGGAGTTGGTGATGGACAGGGAAGCCTGGTGTGCTGCAGTGCATGGGGTCGCAAAGAGTCGGACACGACAGAGACTGAAATGACTGAAGCTGATGGGAGAAGTAATGCCTTAGTGCTTCTGTGGTGACTGTGCTTGCTGGGATCCCTGTGTTGTAACTGGAAATGGCATCGTCTCCTGAGCTGGTACCACCCAGTCTCTTCCTCACCCCCTACCCGCCTCCTGCAACTGCCACTGCAGCTGCCGCCCTGGCCATGATCCACTAAGGCGGGGTTGGGGGGGCGGGGGTGCTGCCTTAGCCCTGGGCCCTACCCCACTCCCACTCCAGCTTCCGCCTCTTTTTAAGCACTTCTCCCCCTTCCCCTTCCTCCTCTCTACTAGTATTTTTAATATGCATTGGTTTTGACGGAATTATTTATAAGTATAAATAAATAGTTTTTGTTTTCTTGCTAAGGTAAGGAAAAATTTGTGCCTTGAAGCTATGCATTGTTTAGAGCACACCCTTCCAAGTCATTCCGCTCTAACCTTCCATTGTCTTTGAGCTATTGTACAATTCTGAAAACTGCAAATAACCTTATGGCATTATCTTCGTGGGGGAGATTCTTCAGAGTAGGACTAATGAGTCAAAAAGTATGGAAAGATTTCAGGCTCTTGATCCATTGGTCAGGTTGCCTTACAGAACAGTGAATGAGAAATCTCTTTCCTTGACAAAGGGTCGGACAGTTTCATCTGGTGCTTGTACTCACCCCAGTCAGTTCTGGAGTCAAAGCCAGCTTGTATTGCTTTTAAAAATACCTTTTATTATGTTAGATAGGAAACATTATTGTCTCAGTTGGGGGTGGCTTTTAATTAAAAACATATTAACAATATAAAAGAATGTATGTAACTTTAATAAATATAGTAAGGTGTGGACAACTTCATCCAGCAGAATTCTCTCTCAGAGAATAGCATGTGTGTCAGGAAGAAATGTTTTGGGAATTTCCTTGGTGGTCCAGTGGCTAAGACTCCATGCCCCAGTGCAGGCAGCCCAGGTTCAATCCCTGGTCAGGGAACCAGATCCCACAGGCCCAAACTAAGAGTTCACATGCCACAGCTAAAAATCCTGCATGCTGCAATGAAAATGGAAGATACTGGCTGCAACTAAGATCTGGTGCAGCCAAATAAATAATTTTTTTTTTAAAGGAAGAAATGTCATGATGAGATGGATGGAGTAGGGATGAGACCCCCAAAATCATGCTGATAGAAAATGATGGTCACTGATTGCTCCAACGCACCTCCTAGAACAATCCTTGGCAAATGGCAGGCGCTCAGCAAATACTTGTTGAATGTATGAATTATGGAGTCTGATTTTTAAGACATATAGGTTCTATTAACTGGAGAATTCTTTCTTGTGCTAGATCCTAGCAATGAGTTTCCCAGGTTAGAAACAGGAACAGAGGCAGCTAAGTTGATCTGCCAATAGATGGTGGAAGAGTTTGAATTTCCTGGGGTCATCTTAGAGTGAGAGTCAACAGAAAGGACAGACACACACTTTGCAGAGAAGAAGCAGATGGGGAGAAAAACCCTTCAGTGTGGAGGGTTGAGGTTGAGATAGGACTTCGGAGAACATACACTGTAAGGTACAGTTCAGGCCGAGGCAGAAAGAGGAAAGACGACCTCAACAGAAGTAGGTTACCTTTATTCAGGCAAGAAGGGGTGACAGTCAGCCTAAGGACCAGGCTGAGCTTGGAGAGGGATCAGGGTGGCTCCATATTTATAGAGAGGTTTGTGTAAGTGATGGGCTTCCCTGGTGTCTCAGAGGTTAAGCGTTTGCCTGGAATGCGGGAGACTGAGTTCAATCCCTGGGTCGAGAAGATCCCCTGGAGAAGGAAATGCAACCCACTCCAGTATTCTTGCCTGGAGAATTCCATGGAAGGAGGAGCCTGGTAGGCTACAGTTCATGGGGTCGCAAACAGTCAGACATGACTGAGCGACTTCACTTCACTTTGTGTAAGCAATAAGGGAAACGTTAATCAGGCGGGATGTTTGGGGTATACTTTAGTTGAGATGGCAGTTGTAGTTGGGCAGGGAGTGAAAAGTCTTCTGGACAGGTGTAGGGGGTGGAAGGTTTCCGAACAGGGGGTGATAAGTCCCAGATAGATGCAATCAGCCTGGAGTATCGAGGTGGTTCCTAAAGTTCTGTTTTGTTTTCTCCAAAATTAGATGATCCAGCAAGGGCCTTTGAGACTGTTATTTCCTTTTCTAGGCCTGAAAGACTCCTTCAGAAACCTCCTTTTAAAAATTTATTTTATTAAGTAGAGTGGATATATGTTGTGTTAATTTCTGCTATACAGTAAAGTGATTCTGTTTTACATATATATGTATATATATACACACACATTCTTTATCGTATTCATTTCTATTATGGTTTATCACAAGACATTAACAACAGCTCCCTGTGCTATACAGGAGGACCTTGTTGTCTATTTGTTTATCCATCCTATGTATGATAGCTTGCCCCTGCTAATTCCAAACTCCCAATCCCATTCCTCCCCTCCGGCAATTGCAAGTCTGTTCTCTGTGTCTGTGGACATCTTGAAGGAATTTAAGTGGCTTGCTATGGGGTGGCTCACGCAGAGCCTCTTGTCTGTCTTTCTTTCAGGGTGTAGCAACAGCTGCCTTACTTACTAATGCTTTTGTGTGAGTGGATTCAGAGAGGCGCTGAGCTCCCCAGGTCTACACAGCAGGTACAGAGGGACAATGATGAGCACATGGGTGTGGAAGAGTGAAGTGACACATATGTAGACGAAAGAAAGAGCAAGCGATCCCCGTCCTGAAACACGCCCCTCTCTGTCTGGCCAGCCGTGTCCCCAGGGCTGTTTTAAAGTGCAGGTGGCTTGAAGTCTTGGTTTAGAGTGAGTCGCCAGGGTGTCGGGGGGCTTTGGGGCAGGCATTTGTGCAGTTTTGAGTTTTATTGCACTTTTCCTGGTGCACCTTATTGAAGGAAAATGTCTGCAACTTTTCACACACTGCTTCTAAAAGTATATAAAAATGGCAGGGCTCACAAATTTTGAGTTTCAAGAACCCATTTGTTTTCAGCTTCATATCTAAAAATGAATCTCATCAATTTTATAGCCCTTCTGTCCCTTATTCCACTTCTGAATTCTCTCATGCAGCCAATCCTGTGTGGCCTTAGGCTCTCCTGGGGCTTTTAGAGTTTCATTATCTTTTGATATGTACACCTGCAATCTACATTAGAACTAAGAGGAAACAGCCCCATTTCCACTGCTTGATGTCCATGTTGATGGCACAGGAACCCTAAGCCTGATTGAATTCCCTTCATATTCAAAGCTGACTCCCTACTCCTATCTTCTGTCTCCTGGGTAGTAGCCAAAGGCATTATACTTTTCTAAGGACTTTGTATAATTCCCTTTTTAAAAACTTCAGTGGGCTAAAAGTGGTTAAGGGCAAGCTCTTTTTCAAATGTGGAAGCCAGAGTGTGTGTGCTGCTAAGCTGCTTCAGCCGTGTCTGACTCTTTGTAACCTTATGGACTGTAGCCTGCCAGGCTCCTCTGTTCACGGGGACTCTCCAGGCAACTATACTGGAGTGGGTTGCCAAGCCCTCCTCTAGGGGATCTTCCCGACCCAGAGAGTGAACCTGTGTCTCTTACATCTCCTGTACTGGGAAGCCGGTTCTTTACCCCTAGAGCTGGTTCTTTACCACTGGGAAGCCTTCATAGTAAAGTCCTCAAGATAGCCAAGTCGCTGGTTGTCAATCTAGGAAGCCGGTTCACTTCTTCATTAATTCTTCCCTCCTGGCTAGGGACCATTATTACATCCATATACATGCATTAATACACGATATTTGTCTTTCTCTTTCTGACTTATTTCACTCTGTATAATGGACTCTAGGCTCATCTGCCTCACTAGAACTGATAAATGAGGTGACATTTTTGCTAAGTATGGCACAAAATAGTCTAAGATGATTTACTACTTACCAAAGAAAATTTCAAACGTATGAGATGAAGGGAAGAAAGCACTCAGGCAAGGAATGAATCTGAAAATCTGAAAATTTGAAAACAAAACTGAGAATTATTTTTAATCTAAAAACCTGGTGTTAAAGTTTAAAAAATTGTGGAGAATCATCATATTTAGAAAAGGACGATAAGAGTAGAATACTGGAAACTAAAAAAGCTTATTTCTGAAGTTAAAAATCAGTACAGAAACTGAATGAATTAAGACCTTTTCCAAGCTACAAAAAGCACCATTCATAAAGAAAGGAGAAAATGTGAATCAGTTTTTAAAAAAAAAGTGTTCCTTTAAAAATGCTACCCAATAACGATACAGTGGATAAGAATCTGCCTGACAATGCAGGGAACATGGGTTCTATCCCTGGTTCAGGAAGATCCCACAAATACAAGCAACTAAGCCTGTGCACAACTACTGAGCCTGTGCTTTAGAACCTAGGAGCCACAACTCCTGAGCGCACGGCACAGCAAAGCCAAAATAATTCATTAAAAAAAAAAAAAAAAAAAAGCTACCTCTAGAGTCAGTCATTTCTTGCCCCAGGTCTCTTCTTCCCTGACCTCTGTCTTGTGATAGGACATGGGAAGCAGGTCACTCACAGCTCTGAATCAAGCCACTGCCCCAGGCTCAACAAGGTTTGCAAATGAAAGTCATCTTCTACCACAAGTAATAAATAAAAACACAAGTCTTATAGACAGGAGTTTTGAAATTCTCATCCTCCTCTGTATAACTACAAAGATCATCTGTATCCAAACAACTGGCCACACCTGCATCAAGCTTACCCCTCTGTTCACCTAGCTCCCTATTTCATCTGGGTCTCCGTGTCTTTTTTCTCCCCCTCTGCTCTCCTGCTGCTCCTGTCCTATTTCCTCCCTCACTCGTGTCCTGTCCCAGGCAGCTGCAATTCGTTCCCCCTCGAAATGCTCTCTCTCCAACCTTCCTGAGTCTTTCAAAAATCCATACCTATGTCTGCCTCTTTCTTCCCCCATTTCAGCTCCCTCTCTGCGCTCCAGATTACTCCCCTTCTCTCCCTGTGACTCTCTCTTCCTTCCCACTCTCTAGCAGGGCATGTGGCTATGCTTCCTTCCTCTGCTCCTTACCTTTCTCTGCCAGCACCATAAAACCGGCCACCTCTGACTGAGACTTGAACCCTTGTGGCAGGACTCCAACCAGGTTAAAAGACAACTCTGGACTCCAACTCAAGAGGCCTGGACTCAAATCCGGCCAAAACCAAGTTAGGGACTCTCCACCTCTGATGTCCCTCATAGCCCTTCGCCTCCCGGATCCCATCACTGAGACAGGGCAGTTCTCCCTATGCTGTTTTCCAGTTCCTGGAGATCTGGCTTTCTAATTTATTAATACTTCTCTATTTTACTCACTTGGCTGTTTTCAAGGCTTAACCTCTTTGACTTGACTATCCCTCTGCAAATTCCTCAGGCATTCTCAGTTTTCCT
>SJYC01015159.1:0-49179 GCA_006408675.1 Madoqua kirkii
ATGTGTATAAGAGACAGGTTTTCGAATTACAGAAACATTACAAAGATCACACAGAGGGTGCCCCGTGCCTGTCCCTTCCCACAGTCTTTTTATTACTACCATCTTATACCTTAGTGTGGAATGGCGTTATCGTTAATGAACGGACCAGTGTGGATGCATCGTGAAGTGAGGTCTGTCGTTTGTTCAGATTTCCTTAGTTTTCACGCGCTGTCCTTTTTTCTTACCCCAGGAGCCCGCCCGAGACACCGTGTTACATGTAGTTGTGACGTCTCGCTCTGATCCTCTGGCCTGAAACAGTTTCTTGGACTTCTCTTGTGTTTGATGGCTTGACAGTCGAGGAGTTTTTTTTAAATGTCTTTATGTGTTTGTTGGAGAAGGCAATGGCACCTCACTCTGGTGCTCTTGCCTGGAAAATCCCATGGACGGAGGAGCCTGGTGGGCTGCGGTCCAAGGGTCGCTAAAAGTCGGACACGACTCAGCGACTTCACTTTCCCTTTTCACTTTCATGCATTGGAGGACATGGCAGCCCACTCCAGTGTTCTTGCCTGGAGAATCCCAGGGACGGGGGGCCTGGTGGGCTGCCGTCTGTGGGGTCGCACAGGGTCGGACACGGCTGAAGCGACTCAGCAGCTGCAGCACGTGTTCGTTCCTGCTGCCCTGGGTCCGGGCCGCCGGGTCCGGGGCACCGTGCCCGGGCTTCGCCGGTTGCGCCGAGTAGGGGCCGCTCTGTAGCGCCGTGCAGCGTCTCAGCACCGTGGCTCCTCCTGTGGCGGAGCACGAGCTGTTAGTTGCTCAGCAGCACGTGAGGTCCTCCCAGACTAGGGAGGCAACCGCGTACCCTGCGTTAGCGGGCGGATTCTTAACCACTGGGCCAGCAGGGAATTGCAGTCTTGAGGGATATTAGGTTCATTGCAGATCCATCTCCCCTGGAGTTTGGACAGCTGGAAACCCCCCATCAGAACTGGATGTTTTTCTCCAGGTTAGACGGGGGTCGTGGGTTTTGGAACGAAGAGCAGAGAGGTGAATGGCCCTCACCCACGCCATCAGGGTGCGTGCCGTCAACGTGACTGGCCCGGGTGATGCTGGCCATGGTCGCCTGGCTGATGTAGACGGACCCTTTCCCCTCTGTCTGTGCCATCCTTCCCGGAAGGAGGGGAAAGGTTTGAGGGCAGGGTGTCTGTAAGGGATCTGGAATATTCTCAACAGGGACTTGCCTCTTCTCCCTCATTCATTCATTTCTTCAGCCGTTTCTAATGTCGGTGTGGGTTCATGTGTACTTGTTTATGCCTCGAATTCCAGTGTGGTTCCACTTTACTTCTTTCATGGGGCCAGTTGTTCCAGCTCTGGCTGCTGGGAACTCCTCCAGGAGGCTCCTGGGTTCTGTTGATGAGCCCCCGTCAATGTGGGGCGATGTGGGCAGCTCCTTCCTTCCTCCCGGCCTGATGGGTGCTCCCAGCCCTGGAATCGGCCAGTTCTCTCACTAGAGGACGGTTTCAGAAACGCAGATCTGGGCCTGGCCCGACCTCGTGCTGCCAGGGTGTCGCTGCTCTGGCCCGCTCAGCTGGCAGAGCAGGGCGTGCGCACACTTGCAGCCGCTCCTATGTGTGGCCGCTCGTGTCTGCACTCAGGGAGCCGTGAGCTCCTGCTGGTGATCCAGTCTGCTGTCTCCCCTTGTTGATGAGTCAGTTTCGTTCCAGCAGTGGGAGACCCAGCTTCCCCATTCACCGTCCTTTGGCGTGACCCCTCAGTTCCAGCGTACCTGCGGAGGGGGGTCTGCCTTGTCCCGGGCCCTGGGGAGCGGCTTCGAGGGCTGGAGTGCTGTGTGCCCGCAGCTCCTGTTCCCCCGGGTCCTTGCTGTTCGGCACGGAACGCTTGCCGTTGGGTGTTCTCTGCACAGTGCGTGGGCCCTGCAGAGGCTAGGGGGCCGCTGCCTCCCCCAGGAGGTCTGCAGGGAGAGAGAAAGGGAACTGGGGGGCTCCCTGCCATGCCTGGCCACCACCCTCCCCCCCACCCCGGCCTGTGAGAACAGGCACAGTCGTGGCATCCCTTTGAAACGTGAACGCAGAGCCAGCTTTGAACACAGCCTGGAGGCCCGGCCTCAGCCGCACGAGGAGAAGGGCTGCCGGCCGAACCCTTTGGAGCTTGACTCAGACACTGGCGGGCCCAGGCACTCGCAGCGGAGCAGGGCCGGGGCTCGGAGGCCAGGTCCCTTTCTGGGAAGGAGAGGACTGGGGGAGTTCCGCTCAGGCTCTCTCGGGTCTCACGCTGGCTCCGGCAGGGCTCCGTCCACCCGTGTATGGGCCTGGGGGTGGGGCGGGGCGGCTGGAGGCTGCTGAGCGTCCCGGGCAGGTGGGGCAGTGAGCGGCGGCCGGGTGCCCACCTTTTTAGGGCTGAGCTGGTGGGCAGGGGGCAGCAGGCACCCTGGTCCCAGCCGGGTGTTTGCTGGCTTTGCCCTTCAGAGCAGAGGGGCCTGCCCCCATGGGCAGGCTTGGAAGATGCCTGGAGCCGCGGGTGCCCCTCTTGATATGTGGTGGGGACCATGGACAGGACCCAGGCTGGCCTCTGTGTGTGGTCAGCGTCTTTGTTCCCGTGCACCACGTGTCGTGGGCCAGGCTGGGTGTGGATGGTGCTGTCTACATGTGTGGGGAGGCCCTGCTCACAGAGTGCCGTCCACACTTGTGGATCACCATGTCACCTTTTCTGGGAGAGGCGCGAGCTGGCGTGGGTCAGTCTGCCTAAGGTCAGCCCCTCTCCAAAGCTCCTGGAGACCCCACTAGTGTGTGGTTACCCCTCTGGCGGGCCTGGGGCCCAGGCTGTGGGACCCGTGGCTGGCACATGGCCGTCTGTGCCTTCCTCGCCCCCTCAGCTGAGCACCCTGAAAGCGCTTATCCCCATGCTGTGGGGTTGGGCCCTCACCAGGATGGTGCCACACGTCCCCTGGTCCTGTGGGGGGCCATTGAGGAGGTGGGGGGAGCTGGCCAGGGGCTCAGCGGGCGGGGGCTGCCCTGGGTTGGGGCGCTGCCCGGGACTGAGCCCCCGGCCCTATTGGAGGCCACCTGCTGCGGTCCTGTTGGCCGGCTCTCCCTGCTCACCACCCCTCTCACTGCTGGGTGCCCATCTCCCTGCTCCTTGCTTCTATCAGAAGTCCCCCTGGTTGCGTTTACCTCATTCAGTCGCAAGCATGGAATTGTATCTGTCTCAGCATCCCTAGCAAAAGGCTTGACATCTACTCTGATTGGACAGAATGGGGTCATGTACTATAACCGATCCCTTCACTATGACCTAAGGGTACTGGAATGGGCTGATGTACTTAGTCACATGCTCCACCTTTGGAGCTGGAGAAGGAGCAAGCTTCTTTAGAACCCCAAGGACCTTGGAAAAAGGTAGATAAAAGGAGCATGAAACTTTACATCCTGCTAGATATAGTGACTCGGCTGTAAAAAATCTGCCTGCCAATGCAGGAGATGAGGGTTCAGATCCTGGGTTGGGAAGATTTTCTGGCAACCCACTCCAATCTTCTTGCCTGGGAAATCCCTGTCTCTTATACACATCTAGATGTGTATAAGAGACAGGGGATACTCAGCTGGACACGCTTCCCTGTCTCCAGCTGCGGAGCTCCGGGCTGACCACGGTCGTCTGTGGGGTCACAGCTACCATCGGGATGGGGTCTGCGTGGTGGGCACCATGCCACACCCCTGGGTGGAGCCCAGTCTCAGCAGTGATGGCTGACGGGGAGGGGGGGCGTGCCTGGAGGGCTCCTGGGGTGGCAGAGACCCGGAGATGGGTGTCAGCAGTGGCCTCGGGCAGGAGCTTGATATTTAGAACTCTGATGCAACTTGAGCTGCTGAGAAAACACCCTGACCTCTGGCATCACCAGAATCTCCCTCTGAGAATAACTGAGTCAGGACGCCCGCGGGGTCACCTCCGAGCGCTCACACTGTGACGCCTTGAGAGGGTGTGAGTCATCTTACTCTGGGAAGATGTGTATAAGAGACAGGGCCGGGTGGGGGCCGCCGCCCTTGTCTCTGCAGGCTGAGCCTTGAGGTGTCCCCCTCCCTGATCCCCTGAGTGTGCCCCTGGGGTCCTGTGCCGGCCTTGGCGTCCAGGGGCTGGTGTTTGCGGCCCTTCTCCTAGTCAATCCAGAGAGGAAGGTCGGGGGGAGACTGGATGGGAGGTCCCCCTGAGGGCCTGTGCCCGTTGCTGCCTGCGGTGGGGGGTTCCCCTGTGGCGAGGCCCTGCCATCCTGTTAGGCAAGCATCTTCTGGATCAGGAGGAAAAGCGCCTTGCTTCACCACCACTGTTGGGGCAGCTGGGAGATGTGTGGACACGTCAGCATCTGAGAGTCGGGGAGCGCTGGAGGGGCTGGGTGGTGGCAGGGACCATGGGTGCTGGACCGGGAGCGGGGTTTGGAGGACTGAGGTTCACCCTGCTCTTCAGCAGACCTGTGGCTTCACTGCCGCCAAGCAGGTTTGGGGGAGAGGAAGTGAAACCTGTGTCAACAGGCAGAGAGCTCTGGGCCCGAGCTGGGGTCACGGGCGGAGCTGCTGGCAGGATGGCCCGGGAGGGCGGGCCAGGTCTCGGGAACCACCCCTGTGCCTGGTGCTCCTTCCGTGCAGCCTTCGTGCCCGGGGAACGGTGACCAGTGCTGGTCTGGGGGGCAAGGTGCTGGGCTCGGCCCGAGTATCGCCTGTGAAGCTGGACATCTAGGACTGTGACTCTGGGGCGGGCAGGGCCTGGCACATGTGTCTGCCCCAGTAACCCTCATGGGCTGCCAGCTCCGGGCGCCTGCCTGCAGGTGGGAAGGACAGAGCGTGCCCAGCCGGGAGCCCGTGTGACCGCCCACATCCCCGCCTCCGCCTGGCAGACAAGGAGCAGAGGCCTCTGGGAAGGCCCCCTGGCAGCGCCTGGAAGGGGAGTCAGGCCTCCTGGGTGCCAAGGTCCATCCACGTTGGCGAGAGACCAGCCCACTGGAGGTGGGAGGAGAGACACGGCTGCTTGCCAGCTGCAGAGAAGCCTCCATGTGATGGTCGGCATCAGGCAGCCGCCTCTGCTGTGCGGGAACCGGCTGTCTTCAGAGGAGTCCGGGGGTGTCGGGGACCCCTCCTCACCAGCCCAGAGGGACAGGGTGGGGCCCACCTGGCCGGAGGGCAGCAGGCCGGCTGCCTGAGGATGCCCTGGGTGAGGCCCCCCTTAGTGGGGCCAGGGGGTGTGTGTGTGGGTGGCTGCCCGCACCACGGCCACCCTGGAAGGGGCCAGCTTGTCTCTGCTTGGCAGATGAGTGAGTGGGGGTCAGAGGGCTTCCGGCGAGGGGATGGCCCATGCAGCTGGGAAAGCCTCTTCCTCTTGGTTATCTGATTTAGGGCTGAACTGCTGCTGTGTCAGACAGTGGACTGTGTGGTTTTGGGCCCACGTTTACCAGATCTAAACAAGGCCAGGCTGACGTCCCTGGGTAGAGCCCCCTGGAGGTCCGAGTCCTACCCGCCTCCCGACCCCCACCAAGGGAGGGGGCAGGCCTGTGGCATTGATGGGTCACTAACGGTGGGCCCCATGAGGGTCTGTGCCCTTGTCCTGGTGTGCCTGGCGCTTGGCTGAGGGCATCAGGGTGTGCTGGAGGGGGGGAGCCAGCTGGCGCTTGTCCCCCCAGACTCCCCACCTCGCTGACTTGACCACCATCTCCTTTTAAGTTACGTGACTGTGTATCTTTGATAATTATCCCCTTAACTTTGTGATTAGAAATATGAAGTAGGGCTTTCCCTGGTGGTTCGGCGGTTAAGACTCTAGTGCGTGGGGAGTGGGTTCAATCCCTGCTCCGGGAGCTCGATCTCACATGCCTCAGGTAGCCGAGAAACCGGAACATAAAAACCAGAGAGGATATTGCAACAAATTGAGTAAAGACTTTAAAAATGGTTCATATCAGAAAGAAAAAAACGAGAAAAGCCCCACCACTGAAGTGAGTTGCTGGCGCTGAGTCCTTGTGGTGAGGACGCTGTGCCCAGGCCTCACGCTGACTCGGCCGCTCAGGGCGGGGCCCGGCTGGGTTGGGTCTCTCTCCTGGTCGTGCCGCTGCTCGGCTGGGAGCAGACCAGGGGGGCCTGCCACCTTCTCCACCAGCCGGTTTCCTGACGGTCTCTGCCTTCCTTGCACGTGTGCCAAGTCACTTCTGTCGTGTCTGACTCTTTGTGACCCCGTGGGCCGTGCCCGCCAGGCTCCTCTGTCCATGGGACTCCTCAGGCAAGAATACTGGAGTGGGCTGCCATGTGCTTTTCCAGGGGATCTTCCTGACCCAGGGACTGAACCCGTATCTCTTACGTCTCCTGCGCTGGCAGGTGGGTTCTTTACCACCAGTGCCACCTGGAAGCCCCAGGCTTACATTTCTCAGACCAGCCCCTCCCACTGGCTTTTGCGGACTGTCAGTGCGGCCCTCAGCCGGTCCAGGACGTGGCTGGCCCCGTGGGAGGGCACCGCAGGGCCCGGCCTGCCACTGGGTCTGCACACACGGGCTGGCCCTGCTGTGCTGAGTTTAAAACTCCTGGCAATAGAAAGAGCCGGTGATGACCTATTTATAAAGTATTTCAGAATCACTTGCGTGAATATTTTGTCCTAAATTCTGTGTAATTAGAAGATATGAACTCTACTCTGGGATTATTTTTGTGCGCCAACATAACCTAAATTAGGATTCTCTCCACGTTGGTTTTTTAATAAAAAAATCATTGCAACACAAACATAAAAGAATCGCTTTCATCTTCACTGTTTTCAGATGGTTACACATACTGCTCCTGAGAAGCATGGAGACCTTGCTGCCTGGTTTGTAGACCCTCGTCTTCACCAGGGGCTTCCTCTGTGGCTCCGGAGGTAAAGAGTCTGCCTGCATTGCTGGAGACTTGGGTTCGATCCTTGGATCAGTAAGACCCCCTGGAGAAGGAAATGGCAACTTACTTTAGTATTCTTGCCTGGGAAATCCCGCGGGCAGCGGAGCCTGGTGGGCTGCAGTCCACGGGGTTGCAAAGAGTCAGACACGGCTGAGTGACTCACACACACTTCACCCAGAGCAGACGCGAATCTTTTGGAGAGGTTTAAAAAGTCCTCACGGATTCTGACTTGAGGCTGAATTCTGACGAGCTGTGGCTGGACTTCGACCTGCCAACTCTTTTTCTTCCTCTACACACAGCTTTAGCGAAATGTTTCCCTGCAGGTGGGCCTGCTTGTGAGCATCGTTAACACGAGGCCTTCAGATGGATGCAGCAGTGGGACCGGGGGCTCTGGTCCATCCAGCAGATGGTCCGGGGGCCTCTGGGCTGCTCGGCCGCTGGACATGGGGCCAGGTTGCAGGATGCGCCGCCCTCCGAGACTGAGTTTCTGGAGCAGCGTGTATGGGCCTCATGGAGACTTTTCAGGGGAGACTTGTGGGCCGAGTCCCTTTTCCTCCTGTCTTTGGACCCCAGGCGTGTTGAATCGGGGACGTCATGGCCCTTAGGTCCGGTGTGCAGCCTTCTCTGGTCAGGCAGGACCTCTGGTCTGTTCAGTTTGTAGCTTTTAATGTCACAGGCACCCGTGAGCTCACCACCAGAAGCGGGGGCCTTCTGGGCTTCCCCCCGTCGCTGAGCCCCAGACCTCAGCTGTGTGCCCCCAGCTCCCTTGTTTCCAGGGGCCGACACCCGCCCTGTGTGCATCCCCCAGCCTGCGCCACGCAGGCGGTCTCCAGAGCAGCTCTCCTGGCTTCCCCCCCCCCCCCGGGTCATCGAGGGTTCCCTGTATGAGCGCTGAGAGCCCCCGGCCTGCAGCACTGCCCGGCACTGCCCGCCCAGCGGGGGTGACAGGTGATGGGCCCTTTGCCCACGGCCAGTGGCCAAGCCTGGTCTCCCTGGTCTCTGGTGTGAGATGCTCCCGCTGCCCTGTGTGGGCTCTTCTGGGAAGGGGGCGGCAATGCTGGGGCCTCGCAGTGGGGAAGGATGAGCCGGCCTCCTGTTGAGGGGCCTGGCCACCCCCTGCCCTTCACACCGAGCCCAGGTCCCCGGTGGCTGGACTGGAGGGCAGGGCTCTTTGTGGACACGGTCAGGGTTGTGCATGCGCGGGTCCAGCGCTCCAAGAGGGGCTTGGGGCCTGAATGGCCGCAGCATTCCCCCACGCCTCCCCAGGCCGGCTGCCGAGTGCCCAGCCCAGCTCCCCATGACAAGCCCCAGCCTTGCGGTCTCCTTGGTCCGGCCCGGCTCCCCATGACGAGTTGCCAGCTCCCCTGTTCCGGCCTGGCTCCCCGTGACGAGTTGCTGGCTCCCCGTGATGAGTTGCCATCTCCCCTGTTCCGTCGCAGGGATGGGCCAGGGCTGTCAGCCCGCCCAGCGTGTGTGAGGGAGTGCCGGGGGTCCGGGCCGCCTCTCCTGGGGTCGCGGGTCGCCTGCCGCGGCAGCTGCATGGTAACCACGGGTGCCTCGCCCCTCTCCTGGGGCCGGTGGGGCTGGGCCTCCCGGAGCTCGGGACGGGGCGGTGCCTGGGCGCTTGGCAGGGCTTTGTGGGTCTTCCTGTCTTCTGCGCTGGGCCAGTTGGTGGGATTCTGTTCCCTTTCGGAGGTGAGAGGCAAGGCCCCGAAGACGGCCTTGTCTTGTCACCTCAGGGCCTTTCCTGCTGTTGCTGAGGCCTCCTGATGGAGGTGCAGGGTGGCCCAGCCTCCCCAGGAGTCATCGGAAACCCGTCCGTCTGGTTAAGCCAGACATCCACGCCTGCTCTCCCTGAGAGCTGCCCTGCCTGGGGAATCCAGGACCAGACCTTCCGCCCCTCGGCTGTGGGCTGGGAGGGTTCTGAAGTGGCTACAGCCGGCCAGCAGGTGCTTTGATGCCAGGGGCCTGGCCGGGTGTGGGCACGGGAGCCTCCTGGGCAGACCAGCCCAGCTGCCCGGGGCTGGCGGATACTGGCAGGGTCGGGAGCCTGGTGCCCGCAGGCTGCCCGGGACTCTCTTTCCGTGGCATGTCCGGTTTTCCTGGAGAGGCGATCGGAGCCCCTGCGGCGCGTGGGTGCGGACATGTGGTGAGTGGTGCTCTGACGCGGGTTTGGGGGAACCCCTGAGTGAGCGCCCTCGGGTTTCTGCCGGCTTTTAATTAGGACGAAAACAAGGGCAGCTGTATTTTCAGGCTGCTCTTCTGGGGACAAGTTTATAGAGAGTAGAGGTTTTATTCGTTTTATCTGCTTTTCTAACTCGCCTTTCAGACGCAGCAGGACGAGACGTGTTCCGATGAGTATGGTTTTTTAGCACATTGAGGGTTTGTCAGGGGCCCTGTTTTTGCGGTCAGGCTTTGAAAATGCTAGCGAGCCGTTTGGTTCTCTTCTGCCGTGGTAGGTGGAGTCTGGGAACGTGGTGTCAGCGGGAGGTGGGGCGGGGGTGGTCTCTGTGGTTTTCTTGCCCGAGGATTCTGGCTGACAAGGTGTGGGGCCTTGTTTGTGCACGGCCTGACGTGAGGCCCTTTACGTGCCCCTGCCCTGCCTACGATGCAGCGCCGTGACACAGGCCGTGCGGGGCCGGCCGGCTGGGAGGGGGGCTCAGGTCAGGACGCCCGAGGCTAGCGGATCCCCGGCAGATGGGTGGAACCTGGGCGTCAGTCCTGTGTGGTCAGTCCCGCCCTGGGGCTGCCCAGGGCCCCGGTGGAGGGGCCTGTGTGTGTGAGCGGTCCCATCATCAGACCTGAGCCGTTGCTTTTGTAGCTGTGCTTCGGCTTACTGAGAGCTGATGCCTCCTGGGGCCGTAACCTGCCCTGTTCGTGTCTTCACTCAGTTCTCTGGAAGATGGAGCTTAAAACGTGTGCACAGTCGAGCCTCCTGAAGCGCCGTAGCCACGTGGGCCAGTGGTTTCCGCCACGTCTGTCCTCCTGGAGCAAGGACTCGCTCTGCTTTATGCCCCGTGCAGGAAAGCGACTGTCCGCGGGACCCTCCTCTTGAGGCCGGGTCAGGAGAATCCCAGGTGCATCTTGCTACCAGTGACACGCTCTCCCCATGGAATTGCCCTTAAAGTGAAGAGCTGCAGTCTCAGCTGTCAGGCTCCGGGACAACTTGTCCTTTACAAGACGATTTGTCCCAGGGTCCAGCAGACGGAGGAGCTCTTTAGCCACTGAATCATTCTTTCCAGAGCGCCTCTTTTGGAAACGGGCCGTTACACGCCTCGATTTCTCCAGGCGGGCAGCTCCGGGGTCTGGAGAACCCCGTCTCTAGCTTGTAACTGTGCCCACAGGTGTCGGTTGAGCCCGGCACCCACCTGCCGCCCTCCTGTGGCAGGCTGTTAGGTCCCTGGGAGGGTCTCTCCGCAGGGCAGGATGGCTCAGCGCCCCCCACCCCCACCCGCGAGACCACGCCCTCTCCTGGTGCCGAGCCTCCAGCCCACGGCCCCCCACCCCCACTGAGGAGCCTGGGCTGGAGTGCAGTGTGTGTGAGACCCCGGGCCGCTCTGTAGGGCACACAGGGGCCGGGGGTGGGGGTGGGCCCAGGCCAGGCCGGCTGTCCAGCCTGCTTCACACGTGTGGCTGACTCTGCCTCTTCCCCCGACCCCCCACCCTGCATCTTGTGTTATGTCTGTGGACACAGCTCCCTGCTGGTGCCCAGGTTCAGCTGCCCAAAGGCTAGGGCTGAGGTCATGAGTGCCTCAGGCTGGTGGGGGTGCCCTCTGGGCACCATGTCCAAGCTGTGCCTGCAGCCCTTCCCCACATCCCTGGGACAGGCCGAGGGGTCTCAGGCTCCAGTCTCGGAAGCCCGCTGCTCGTGAGTTAGCGAAGTCACCAGAAAGTCTGCTTGTGTGAGAGGTATCCGTTGCTCTTTCCCGTGTTAGAAATTAAGCTGGGAAATGTACAAATGCTGATTTATCAAAAACTGCCCACTGTAAACCCCTTACACGTTAACATAAATGGTGTTCAGTTCAGTTCAGTTGCTCAGTCGTGTCCGACTCTTTGTGACCCCACGAATCGCAGCACGCCAGGCCTCCCTGTTCATCACCATCTCTCGGAGTTCACTCAGACTCACGTCCATCGAGTGAGTGATGCCATCCAGCCATCTCATCCTCTGTCATCCCCTTCTCCTCCTGCCCCCAATCCCTCCTAGCATCAGTCTTTTCCAATAAATAGTGTACTTTTATTAAAAAAAAAATCACTAGTTTTCCCCAAATGGGGGAAATTAGTGAAGGGGCACTGGGGGTTTGGCAGGCCTTGATGAGGTCTGATCAGCTGAAGACGGCTGGGTTCTCCAGTCCCCACACCCATCACACCTCCACATGCACCAGGAGGGCCAGTCCGAGATGCACACGGTGTCTCAGGATTGCCGCTCAGCAGATCTGACCTCCTGGGTGTCCTGAGAGGGTCTCGGGGAACCCCAGGCTCCTGGGCCATGCCCTGAGCAGCGGGAGAGAGGGGTCCCTGCCGTGCTGAGTGAGGGCTTTTTCAGCTCTTTCTCTCTTATGTTTGAGCCCTTTGTATTTCTTTTATTTTGAAACCTTAATTTTGAATCTGTTGACATGGTCTGGTCCACACATGCAGGAAGTCTGTTTGGAAGGGCTGAAGCCCCGGCTGGGTCTCCCTCCGCCATGCCCCCTCCTCCCATGTGGTCCCAGGACTCAGGGGTGGGGGGACACCCCCTCGCAAGGACCCGCTCTGGGCAGGTAGCTGGCGCACGCTGTATGGAACGGCCCCGCCGCACGTCTCTCTGCGAGTGTGAGTGGGAGACTCCTGGAAGCGGAAGGGTGGTTTCTCTGGATTTTGCAGAGTTGCCCTCCGCTCCACCGCCCCCCCCCCAGGGGACCCCGCCTCCTCGTGGTCTCCCCAACGCACAGCGTCTCCGCCAGTCTGTTCCGGAAATGGCTTCCCCGTGTAATCTTAATTTCTGTTTTTCTCTTTGTAAGTGAAGGTTAATCGCCGTCTCACGTGCTGAAGTTCTGTTTGCTTTCTTTTGCCGTGGACTCTCCATATCTCTTGGCTGTTTTCCTCCAGGGCTGTTTTTCAAAGTTAAACAAATTGATCTTTCCTAGTGTGTGTTGCAAATATTTTCCCCGTGTTAACGTTTGTATTTGAGTCCTGGTGGAGGCTTTTCCTTGTGGAAATGTGTTTTCAGGGTGATCCGGCTTCTCCTTTTATCGTGGGTTGTGTGCCTTGCTTGGCAAGACCCTGTCCAGCCCCGGGTTCTGAGCACCAGCCCCCGCCTCCCAACTGCTTTGCAGCCTTCCTTAGTTTATACTCAAGGCTTTGGTCCATTTTGAGTTTTGGAGGAGGGCGTGAGGTGTGGCTCCAGGGTTATCTTTCCTACGAAGCTCAGGCCATCCCACGTTCGTTTGCTGAGGGCTGTGTGTCTCCCTTTGGCCTAGGAGGCCGCTTTGACCCCAGCTCAGTCTGGGTCTGTTTCTGCACATCTCTTTCATGGCCCTGTCCAGTATTCACGTGTTGTCAGCCCACTTTTAACTCTCGACTGTAGCTGCGTGCTGTTTTGTTGATTTATTTTTTAAAGCACATGTCAGCCTGCGTCCGGTCTTATTTGTGGCGTGTGGGATCCTGTTCCCTGACCCGGGATCGAGCCCGGGCCCCCTGCACTGGGGGTGTGGGGTCTTAGCCACTGCACCACCAGGGAAGCCCCTCCGTTCTGTTTACTCTGTGGCGAGGCCAGCCTGCCAGCCTCCCTGACCCGCGTGCTTGTCAGAGTTTCCCCGGCTGTGGGCTTGTTTCTCCTTATGAGCTGTAGACGCGGCTTGTCTTGCTTACTCTGAAACCTTGTCATTCTTTTCGGGGAGTCACACTAGATTCATAGATTATTCCAGAGTTTTGTGTGCCCTCTCTTTTCTTCCTCCCTTTCTCTGTGTAAATATGGCAAAATACACATAATACATAGGAATAAAATACAACATACGTATTGGGCGAAATGTACATATGACTTAGGGGCTTCCCTGGTGGCACAAGGGTACAGAATCTGCTTGCAAAGAAAGAGACACAGGTTTCATCCCTGGGTCAGGAAGATCCCCTGGAGGAGGAAAGGGCAACCCACTCCAGCGTGCTTGCCTGGAGAATCCCACAGGCCGCGGAGCCTGGCGGGCTGCAGGCCGCGGGATTGCAGAGTCGGACGATTAGAGACTGAAGCACGGCTTACTGCTTTAAAGTGCGCGGTTCAGGGACCCGCCTGGCGGTCCAGTGGGGCCCCTGCAGGGACGCAGGTTCCGCCCCCGATCGGGGGGCTGAGGTCTCACATGCTGCCCAGTGTCGTCACCAGACAGTAATGAAGCAGGGTGTGCGGTTCAGTGGCGCTCGGTGCGTTCACGTGGTGCTTACTGTGCAGTTAATCTTCAGAACTTTTTCCTCCTCCCAGACCGAAACTTTGTCCCTGCTCAGCACTCCCTCCCCGCGCCTGCCGCAGCCCGCCCTGCCTCTGCTCTCAGTGCCGGGGCTCTTCCTCCCAGAGCCTCGTGTGAGTGGATCGCGGTCCTCCTCTGTGGCCCGCTGGCCTCGCCGGCGTGCGGTCCTCGGGCCCTCTGGCTGCAGTCTGTCTCCGTGCTCCTTCCTGCTTGAGGCTGAGTGACCGTCCCTGGTTCCTCGTTGGCAGGGACGGCGTGTGTCTGTCGGCCTGCGGGCTGAGGGCCCTCGGCGCTTCCTCACTGTGGCTGCTGTGAGCTGGGGCATGCCGGCGTCTGCCCCTCTGTACCCAGCCACGTAATTGGTGGATCGTGCGGTGGTCCTGGTGTTAGTTTTTGAGGAACTGCTGCATGTTTTCTGTGGTCTCCTTGGCTGTGGTTTATGCTTCTGGGCGTGCACGCCGAAAATCAGGGTGTTTGCCGAGAAGACGGCGAACCCCCAGCCCTGCTGCTGAGCAGGCCGGGCCTCTGGGAACCTGGCTCCCTGGTCCCACTGGCAGGTCCTGTTGGGCGGGCAGGGTGGAGCGGGGGCGACCCTGGGCCCCATCATCACTCTAGACTGTGGCCTCCCCTCTGAACCTCGCTTGCCCCGTCGCATCAAGAAGGGGAGGCACAGTGGCAGCAGCAGCTGCGCAGAGGACGCCACCCTCATGGCAGAAAGAGAGGGGCTCCAGAGCCTCCCGATGAGAGTGGAGGAGGAGAGTGAAGAAGCTGCCTTAAAGCTCAGCGCTCAGAAAACAAGCTCATGGCATCCGGTCCCATCACTCCATGGGAAATAGATGGGGAAACAGTGGAAACAGTGTCAGACTTTATTTTGGGGGGGCTCTAAAATCACTGCAGATGGTGACTGCAGCCCTGAAATTAGAAGACGCTTACTCCTTGACTAACCAAGCTAGTATATTCAAAAGCAGAGACATTACTTTGCTGACTAAGGTCCGTCTAGTCAAGGCTATGGTTTTTCCAGTGGTCATGTATGGATGTGAGAGTTGGACTGTGAAGAAGGCTGAGCGCTGAAGAGTTGATGCTTTTGAGCTGTGGTGTTGAAGAAGACTCTTGAGAGTCCCTTGGACTGCAAGGAGATCCAACCAGTCCACCCTAAAGGAGATCAGTCCTGAATATTCTTTGGAAGGACTGATGTTGAAGCTGAAACTCCAGTACTTTGGCCACCTGATGGGAAGAACTGACTCACTTGAAAAGACCCTGCTGCTGGGAAAGATTGAAGGCAGAAGAAGCGGACGACAGAGGATGAGATGGTTGGATGGCATCGCTGACTCAATGGGCATGAGTTTGAGTAGACTCCAGGAGTTGGTGATGGACAGGGAGGCCTGGCGTGCTGCAGTCCGTGGGGTCGCAACGAGTCGGACAGGACTGAGCGACTGAGCTGAACTGTTTAACAAGCTCTCAGTCCAAGGCTGTGGGAGGATTGAGGTGGGACAGTGGAGCGTCTCTGTGCCTGCTCTCCAGAAGGTGTCTCCTAGGAAAGGGCGGGTCGTGCTGGGTCATCCCGGTACGCACCCTCCTGCAGGTGTGTCTGCAGTGGTCCACGCCCGCCGGCCCTGCACCTGCCGGCAGTTCACTCTTTCCCCCGCCCCCTGCACCGTGACCCCGAATGGACCCGAGCGCCTCGTTCACGCCCGCCCGTGCCCGCGGAGTCCTTCTGGCTTGTGACCCCGGGGTAACAGGGTTGCTCTGTCTGGGGGTCCTTCCTCTGTGGCCCCGGCCCCTCCGTGGAGCTGACAGCCCGAGGCGTAGCTTGACCCCCGCAGAGCTGCCTGCTCTGTGTCCCTGTTCCAGCCACTCTTGGCACACAGTAGGTGCTCATTGCACGCTCCAGCAGCTTAGCCCTTCTTGCTCCCCCTGGCGGCCTCTGCTCCAGCCTCTGTGAGGTTTTCACTGCCCGCCGATCACTCTCTGTTCCAAGTCTGCTCTGGGTGGGGGGCCATGCCGGGCAGCCCCCTGCACCCAGCGTGCTTGTGAGGGGCTGAGACCAGCTCGCCCCGCCCTTCTGCACAGCCCGCCGTCTGTCAGCCCAGCTGGGAGATCGTCCGTAAGGCTGGATCGCCCACCACGCTGGGTGGTTACCTGGGCGGCAGGTGTAGAAAGGACTCAGGGTTTTCTCTGTGTCGCTGGACGTGGATTTTACAGCGATGGTGTGAGGTGAGGGCAGCCAGCCAGGCCCCTGTGCCGTCGGCCCTGCCCAGGGCTGGGCTCCCTTCTCACCCAGCCCAGCAGGAAATGTGGGTTCCACCCTCCCCGCGCCGGGTGGCGTTTCAGATGCCGAAAGCCCTTTGAGGCAGTGTGCTCAGCAGCCCCGCGCTGGGCCTGTCAGTTTCCCAGGGCTCGGTGTGCGGGTGAGTGGGAGGGCCGGGTGGGGCTCTGGGAGGACCCGTGGCCTCGTCTCCAAAAAGGAAGAGGGGGCCACAGGCCCGGGCTTTGGAGGCGCTGAGGGCCTGTCCCTGGGGGACTGTTAGGCCATGTGGGTTTATGTAAAGCGGCCAGGATGTCCCTTATAGTGCACTGCCGCCACCTGCTGATCCTCTACCAGGCTGTGTGCCAGGCCTGCCCGCCGACGTGGGGCCCACGTGGCACCCTCGTCCTCGAGCAGCGGCTCTGCGGCTGGGGGCCTTCCTGGAGAGGGGTGACCAGACCACTGCAGGGTGCTGGTCCAGGCAGGCCGGGGGCGGGGCTGGCTGCTCTCCTGGGCGGTGCTGCTTGTCTCTGCAGAGCAAGGGGCCTTGCGTGTGGACGGGGCCTCCAGGGGCGGGTTATTCAGAGCCGCGGGCCGGCCCCTCTGCTCGGGTGGGATACGTGGCCCAGGGTAGGGGAGAAGACAGTGGCTCTCAACTTGGGAGTGGGGTCTTCCTGGCCCCAGGGACCCTGGAGCCAGTCCAGGCTGCCAGCCCCTCCGCGGTCGGCGCCTCCCTGTCACCCCTTTCCTAAAGGAGATTTAACGATGGTGAGGCTCACGTCCGAGTGGGTGATTGGCGGGTCCGTTGGAAGGGGAACTCTGGTGCTGAGTGAGGGCCTGGTTCCCTGTTAGGGGCCGGTGGTGATGAGGCCCACGTGAGAGTCCTTGTTCTGCTGGGCACTGGTCACCTGGAGGCCAGGGGCAGCCAGCCGTGCCCCGTCGGGGGTCGCGTGCCCGCCGCTGCCTGTTTTCCTATATGGTGTATTATTGGGGATGTCCCTTGCGGTCCAGTGGTTAAGGCCCGCTCCTTCGCTGCCGGGGGCCCGGGTTCAATCCCTGGTTGGGGAACTGAGATCCCACAAAAGCCACAGAGAAAGATGGCCTTCTTGGCCCAGAGCCACAGCTGCTTTGCACTGCAACACAGAGAGAGAGCTTGTGATGGGAGGCTTGTGGCCGCCGCGCCCGAGATGCACACCACCTGGCTTCCAGGCCTGCGCCTTCAGGCCGGCAGCGTTGGAGGCCGTGGAGCGTCTGAGGCGAGCTGGTTCGCGGATAGCTGCGGGCCAGAGCCCCTCTCTGCTCCCTGGCGCGGGGCTCCGGTGCTGGCAGGAAGTCAGGACGAAACTGGGAATCCAGACGGTGTTTCCTACCAGCTGGAAGCATCTCCTCTGTTCTGGACGCTGAGGGCAGTGGGGAGACTTGGAAGCAGAGTGCTTTCCCCAGAAATGAGTGCTTGAGTGCATTTCCTATTGCTGAGTGTGTTTATACACCACACGTTTATACAAACCTAAGCTTTCGATTTTCCTCTTCGCCTTGTTTGGGTTAAACAGCTGTGTGGCCAGTGTGCTGGGCTGCCCGCCCACTCACTCTCCTAGGCAGATGGGCCGGGGGCTCTCATGTGGCATGAGGTTGAAGACTGAGTGTCACCCAGTGGCCCCGGGGACCCAAGGGGGCTGGGAAGGTGATGAGCAGGGCGTGAGGACATTGTGCCCACCCAGCCTCCCTGCCAGTGGCCCTGCGATTGGGGGTCCCCCCCAGAGGCTTGGGTCCGGTGTGTTCATTTGGGAACCTCATCCATATGAACTAGGTGGTCTGGGTCCTGCTTTCCAGGGTGGCCTTTCCCCATGGACTGTACAGTGCATGGAATTCTCCAGGCCAGAATCCTGGAGTGGGTAGCCTTTCCTTCTCCAGCGGATCTTCCAGACCCAGGAATCAACCCATGGTCTCCTGCGTTGCAGGTGGATTCTTTACCAGCTGAGCCACCCAGGAAGCCCAAGAATACTGGAGTGGGTTGCCTATCCCTTCTCCAGTGGATCTTCCCAACCCAGAAATAGAACTGGGGTCTCCTGTGTTGCAGGCGGATTCTTTACCCACTGAGCCACCCAGGAAGCCCCTGGGTCGTCTCAGGGACTCTCAATTTGACCTCTGCCCCTGAGCTGTGCCAGGAAAGCAGGAGGGCCTGAGAGGGCACGGTGTTCCCTGAGCCCTGCTCCTCTGTGGCCTCGACAGCTCTAGACGACGGAGGGTCAGGCGGTGGTGTGTTGGAGCTGCTCACGTGGGCCTGTGAAGGTGTCAGGAACTCTGTGAGCTGGCCACTGGTGAAATGAGAGTGTGTGAACGCAGATAAATTACATCGGAAGCTGAGTGCTCGAAGGTGCTGCCTCCGGATTGTGTGACCGGGTTACGGTCCTGAGGCGGTGGGCTTCTCTGGGTCTGGACAGTGAGAATCGCCTGGGTGGTCCCGGGCAGTGCGGCCCACCAGGTGCTCACTGGCTCCCGGACGTCCCTTTGGCGGCTTGAAGGACGGTGCAAGGGAATCAATCACAGCGTGGAAATGGGGACCCCCCCCCCCCCCGCAGGGCCTCACCTCCCTTTGGGTTGACTGTTTGGACCTGGGAAGGCAACGGGGAGGTTCATGGGTGGAGGTTGAGGCGTGGCCTCCGCATCCACAGGAAAGTGAGGAGGCCCCTCCCGCTGGAAAGCGGCTGCTTGCTTCCGTGAGGATGTCTCTCGCGTCCTGGACCAGCGAGCCGGCTTCTAATGCGTGGCCTCCCTTCCCACCTCGGTTTGTCCTGTTAACATAGCCAAGTGTGTCCAGCGACCGACATTCATGCTGGGACCACACTCGTTGGTCGGCTGCGGTCCTGGTTGACCGGGCTGGGGTGGATTTCAGCAAGAATCGGTGAACCCGTCCCCTGGGCATCACTTGTTCTTACGGAGTTCCCAGTGAAGGGTGTCGCTTGTGAACGTGCAGCACATGCCTTGGTCACCGAGATGAGAACGCTTGTGCATCTACGCCCAGAGGTCCTGGAGGCGGGCCTGTCGCTAGGGCCTGCACCGGCCCAGCTCACAGAGGAGAGGGTAGCGGCTCACCCGAGCCACCCCCAGCCCTCCTGCTTTTCCCGCCTGGCTCTCCTGGGCCCCTGTGGCCCCGGTGGGGTCGCAGAGCCCGCAGGACCCAGGCAGCTCTTCTGTTAGAGCACATGCGCCACTCCTTGTGGGGGAGCGCTGGCCCGATGGTAGGAGGCAAAGCTGCCGAAGAATTCCACCTCCTCCTGGAGAACCTCCCAGGCTGTTGAGACTTAAGTGCCCTAAGTGTTCCCAGATTAGGGGCGCGCGTGATTCCCCAGCCTCGAGGGCAGAGTCCACGGTCTTGCCGTGAGTCCCCTGTGGCTGGGCGGCTCCGAGCAGGCAGGCCTGGTCCTCCTGGCACCCAGGGCCCAGTTGTGGGCCCCATTACCCCTCACTGAACGGCCAGCCCGTGCCAGCCCTGCTGGGATGGACCTGGCGCCTGCAGGGCCTGCCCTCGGGCATGTGTTCTGACCACTGGGGCTGGGGGACAAGTCCTAACCCAGGGAGCTAGCCTGGCCCAGACGGGCGGGCGGAATTTGGGGTGGGGGCTGTACTTGGAGCAGGAGCCAGTATGGGGACGCCCTAGACGGGGAAGCGCTGGGCCCTGCGGTAACCAGTGTGGTGGTCAGAGGACCCCCGAGGGGGCAGCGGGGCTGAGGCCCAGTGTCGGGGAGCAGGCAGAGCCCCAGGAGGACTCTCAGTGAGCTGCTGCACACCGTGAGGTGTGTGGGCCAGACCCAGCTCGGGGGAGGGTGAGGAGGAGCACAGCGGCGGGGCCCGGCTGGGGGGGGCCCCCGGCTTGGAGATGAGGGGTCCCTGGCTTGGAAGTGGGGGCCTCTGGCTTAGAGGTGGGAGGCCGTGTCTTAGAGATGACCCCCCGGCTTGGAGGTGGGGCCCCCAGCTTGGGGGCAGGGAGCCCTGGCTTGGAGATGAGGGGTCCCTGCGGGGGGAGCCCTGGCTTGGGGGGAGCTGGGCTCGCTGTAGATAGATGGGCATGGTCGTGGTCAGGAGCTTCTTCCGGGTTTGACTTGAGTGGCTGGTGTTCTGGTGTCATTGGGGGGAGGTCCACGGAGGCTCCCGCTACTGATGAGCGTCCTCACACAGTAGGTCAGCAGCCAGAGTCCAGCCACAGGAGGGTGGTGGGCAGGGAGTCAGCCTAGCTTCTGAGCGTTCGGGGCCCTGCTGACGGAGGCATGTATCTGGGTGATGGGGGTGGCTGCCCTGCCGGCCTCGGGGTTGGGGGAACCCCGGGCCCTCGGTGGGAGTCAGCGTAGAGCTCTGCGTGGGCGGGGGCTGTGGTCACCATGCCTCCCGGATCGCGGGCATCCAGACTGCTCTGAGGATCGCCCAGCATGGGGCCCCCGGGCTGGCTGGAGCTGTGTGCAGGTTGGGGTCCCGGGGGCTCGTCTTGCAGGGCTGTGGGCCTCTGGGGCGCCTTCCTGGAGGATGGAGTCCTGGTAGAGGGCCGGCCGGTTGGCTGGGGCTGGCCTCGCTCAACATCTGTGACTCCCCGGGAATACAGTTTAGGACAAGGGTTGCTGCATTTGGGGAAACAGACGTCGTTTATCCTGGGGTCAGCAGAAGAGCCGCCAGGTGGCTGGAGGGCAGCGCCAGGCCCGGGCCGAGCCGGCTGTCTGAGCGTGGCTGGGCGGCAAGGAGCACGGCTGGGGCCTGGGGCGTGGCGCACGTGGGGCTGGGAGCCACTTCTTTCTGAGGCTGGGGCCGGTGGGGGAACTAACGTCCTTTGTGGTTTCCAAGTCCAGTGTTCCTCAGACAGCGCGGCCTTTGTGTGCCCAGGAGCCATTCAGCGCGTTTCCAAAGCAGCGTGCTTTGTGTCCCGGGGCCAGCGCTGGCCTCACTCCGGCGTCCCGAGGCCCCGCAGCGCAGTGGGCGCCGCCCTGAGCGGGGGGCCAGCGGCCGGGCCCCAGCGCCAGGCGCCCCCTTGCCCTGTCGCCCTGTGTCTCCCCATCCTGCCTCCGCGGCTGCAGGGCCTGGCAGGTGTCGCAGCTCTGAGCGTCTGCTTCTGCGTAGAGGTGAGCTGGGGCCCCTCCAGGACCCTCGGGGGCTGGGGCACCACGTCCCGTTCTGAGGGCGGCTGCGCCAAGAAAGCCAGGCGTACGGGCAGCTGGCTGGGGGCCTGTGGGTGCCTGGAGGGCCTGTCTGTGGATGCAGGCTTCCTCTCCGTGGGTCCTGGGGAGTGCAGGGTGGGTGTGCGGGGAAAGGGGGCTGGTGCATCAGGGGGAGGCTAGGGGAGCTGAGACGAGGTGGGAGCGTGGTAGGAAGGAGCGGGGCGGTTTGCAGAGACGGCGTCAGTGATGCTGGCTTTGTGGGGAAGCCTTGCTCTGGATCACGCTTCGTGCCTGGCTGGCTCTGGCTCCCCTCTCGCTGGCCGTGGACTACAGCCGTGCCAGTCTCCCATCATCATCTCAAAGCTGGGGAGGACTGAGGTGAGGTGGTCCTGGGGTGGGGTGGGTTACCCCTCAGCCTTGGGGGTGTGGGTGATGGGCAGAGCGCCCCTCCCAGCCCAGACCCCCTGTGGGGGGGTCAGGTGTCCTGGCACCTGGTCTTGGTCCAGCGGCTATGTGAACCCAGGGGCCTAGAGGCAGGGCGCTGGAGACCCCTGCCTTCCCCGAGGGCGGATGTGAGCAGGTTGGGGTGAGCTGGCGCTGCAAGGAGAGGCCCCGCTGGGTGGGGTGGGGGTCGTGTGGGCTGGGCGCCTCTGAGTGGTGTCCTGGTGGTGGCGGGGTGGACCCTCGGCGCTCTGTCCCCTTCCCCGGGTGGCCTCCTCATTTGCTTGCTGAGTCAGGAGGGAAGGCGGCCCGGCCTGCGAGGCAGGAAGTCCCAGGATTGCTGAGGACCAGCGAAGAGGGAGGCTTGGCTGCGAGGACCACCCCCCGCCATCTGCCCTGCTTCTCTCCGGTGCTGGGCGAGGAGGGGTCCCCCCGGGTCTTTTTGAAAACGGAAGAAAGGCGGTTTTACCTGGCGGCGCTGCCCATCCCGTTTGCTCTTACTTTTCAAGTTAGAAAAGCACCTGGAAAGGGCACGTGGAGAGGTTTCTCAGCCTCCGGGAGCCCCACCCAGGGTCCCGTGTTGTTTGTGGGGGTGCAGACGCCTGTGGTCCATGCCGGTCACCCTGGGCAGCAGCACTGGTCTCCACTCTGAGGCTCCCGGGGATGTCCGTGCGCCCCGTGTGGCGCCTGAGCTCCCAGCTGGCCGCGGTGCACCCAGACACGCTCCCTGTGCCGGATCTGCCCCGGACGCATCTCTAGACGGAGACCCGCTGGTTCCCAGGCGTTGGTGCCCCCGCTTCCTGCGGCCTCGGCCACATAGCTGGCTTTGTTTCCTTCCTGGTGGAGTTAGAGGTTTCTGCATGAGTACTGGGTGACCCCTGTTGCTGAGATTCCTCCTCTGCTCGGCATGGGGGTGGGCGGTGGTTTGCACGTCTGTGTACCAAGGTCCTCCAGTCTACCAATTTGTGCAAGTTGTCTCACAACAGAGACATGAGTTCACACATACACACGAGTTCACACATACCCGCTCTGCTCCACGTGTCTCCTGTTCCAGTGTGTTTTTAAAACAAATGTCAGTTTACTTCTGTCTAGTTGACTGAGATTTTTTCTTTTTAACTTTGATTTTTTCCCCCTAATCTCTTAATGTAGACCATCACTCCCCCTATTTAGGAACATAAGTCTCTCTTTTTTTTCTAAGTTTACTTAACGTTTTAGTTCATCTGGAGTTCACAGCTCCTTCATGGGATAGCTTCCCGGATGGCTGGCCCCCTGCCCGCATCCTGCCGGATCGGGCCACAGCCGGCCAGCTCAGGGTTCCAGAGCCCGAGAAGCCCCTGTCCCAGGAGCACCTCCAGCCCCGCCCCCGACGGGCAGGGCCTCAGCTGTCTGTGGAGACCAGAGCTGGCCCCGGCGCGTCCTGACCCCGCTCTCGCGGGTGCCCACTGCTCACAGGCTTTGTCATTTTGAGCGAGGATGCCGGTGCGGCGGCCCTTGGAGGGCGGGGCAGGCACGCAGGGCTGCAGCCCGGCACCCTGGGCGGTGCTTTGCCGAGGTCTAATGGCTCCAAGCCCGCACCGTCCAAAACAGGAAGGGCTTCTGCCTGCCGTGGCGCTCCTGTGTGGACTGTCCCCACTGGGGCGGTTTGGGGTGGATCCCACCCTGCAGGAAATCGCCGAGCTGCCTGTTGGGTCCAGGCTGAGTGTTGGTGCCCGGGCGTCATCTCGAGCTTTTGGGATCCTCTGGCCGGATTGGTGCCCATTCCCATCGGTGTTCATTCTGTTTCAGGGGTGGAGGCTGGGGCTCAAACAGTGGGAAGTGGAGGGCTTGAGCCTGGGCGCGTTCAGAGCCCCTGCCCCATGGGGAACCGGGGCCTCTTGCAGACCTTGGGGGCCAGGGAGCTGTGTGATGGGGGCTGGGGCTGTGGGCTTCAGTGTGAGGTTGGCTGGACGTGCAGAAGGCTGCCCACACCCCACCCCTGGGCTTTCCTGGGGTTGGGTCAGAGATGTGGGGTGCTGGCGCCTCACTGCACACACCGTCCCTGGTGTGCCTGCGTGCTTGACATACACGTCTCCTCCGTGCCAGCACACATCGCCCCTTCCCATCCGCCCAGCATGACCCCACACCCGGCCTTTGCCCCCCTCGCTCCAGGCTGTGGGGGTTCTGTACCAGCAGGCTGGGGGCTGTGCCGGGAAGACCTCTGGGACCCAGCGAGGCTGAGCTGGTCCTGAGCCGAGTCAGGGCGCCCGGGCGGGCAGGAAGGAGTTTCAGGCCAATGGGGCAGCCTGGCTGTGTGCCTGGCAGCGGGGCCGGGCGAGGCGAGGGTCAGGGGTCGGAGGGACTCTGCCACCCAGAGCCCCAGCGTCCTAGTGGCTGCTCAGGCATGCACGTGGCTGTGCTTCCTGATGGGCTGTGGGCCCTCGGGACGGTCAGCCCTCTGCCCTTCTTCCCTCAGTGCCCCACCCCAACGGGGTCAGCGGCTCCCCTGCAGCTCCAGGCTGCCTCTTGGTGCTGGAGGTCCCACTGAGAGACAGGGCTCCCTTCTCCCCTGTGGGCTGCAGAGGGCTCAGTGACAGGGGCCCGAGCTCAGTGGCCAGCCCAGCTGGGTGAGGGTGACTGAGGCCCTAGCCTCGCGGGTCTGTGGGTCCCTGAGTAGCAGGCCTGGGTGGCGGTCCTGGGCTGGGGCCTGGAGCTGTCTAGGGGGCGGCGTGTCAGCAGGCAGCCGGCTGGTGACTAACCATGCGACCTTGCCCCCCATGCTGTCCTGCAGGGACCCCGATCGTCATGTTAAGGTGAAGCAGAGAGGCTCAGTGCTGAACATGCTAAGGAAGCTGGACAAAATCAGGTTCAGAGGTCACAAGAGAGATGACTTCCTCGATCTAGCCGAGTCTCCGAATGCCTCGGACACCGAATGCGGAGACGAGATTCCCCTGAAGATCCCTCGGACCTCGCCCCGGGACAGCGAAGAGCTCAGGGACCCTGTGAGTATCGAGTGTCCCCCCTGACCCCGGCCCCGTGGCCCAGGCCTCGGGAGCCCGACTGGGCCAGTGGCCCCTGTGGGCTGGTCGTGGACGCCCTCTCCATGGCTAGCAGATCTCCTCGGTGGGGCTTGGCGGCTCTGGGGTGAGCAGGCCCTGCTGACCTCTGGAAGCTTCTGTTTGGTCAGTGGGCAGGCAGCTGGTGGGGCAGGCTCCCCCAGCCCCCTCCCGGCCAGGGGTGACGGCTGGCTCCCCGCTGCGGGGACAGCTGTCTGCATCTCCCCATCGTCAGTGAAGAAGCCCAGAGCCCCCCTGCCCACCAGCTGTGGACGACCCCGCCCGCATGGACCCCGGGGCTGGTGGCCCCGCGGTTCCTCCCTGAGCACCTGAGCTAGGCTTTCCTTGCAGGCGTGGCTGTGAGCGCCCGCTTGCCTGGCCCTGTGTATTATTAATGCTTCGTAATAGAGCGGGGATGGGCTTGCTTGCTTCTGGTGGCAGTGAATAATTTATCGGCACTGCCTCCTCTAAGAGCTGGCATCCGATCAGGCGGGCTGGAGCTATGGAGCCCCGAGGGCAGCGCCCTGCCTGGGCATGGCCTCTGTGCCCCCGCCCCCGGGTCGGGGTGGGCCGGGGCCTCACTTGCTGTGTCTCCTGGTAGGCCGGCAGCATCTACCGGGTGGGACGCCACGGGGGTCACAGGCCTGTCCTGGGAAGGGGGCGCCTCCTGTGGGAGGGGACCAGCTGGCTGATGAGGGCCCGGGCTGTGAGTACAGATGACTCTCCAGTCCACCTCCCCAGTCCCGAGGGGCGCGCTCTCTCTCTCCATGGGGGGACGGGCCAGCATCCCACAGCGGGCCACGCTGTCCTTGTACCTCTGCCCCGGGGCCTGGGGTCACTCGCGCGAGCCTCATGCCCATACAGCAGGTGCCACTGTGCCCATACGGACAGATCGTGTGTCATCCTGGTGGAGGTGACCTGCGCCTCCCGTGGGTGCGCCCCGTGACCTCTCCTGTCCCCCGAGGGGCCTCGGCTCTAAGCCGGCCACAGCCGTGTGATCCCAGCCTCCCTCAGACCCAGGGGCCCCTGAAGGGATCTGAAAGCTGTGGGACAAGTTCCAAATGGGCTTAGCTCCAGCTGCTCGGAGACCGACCCGCATTTCAGCGGTCTGAGGACACGGGCTCACACGCCAGGGGCCACCCTGCCCGCCTCGATGGGGATGTTGCTGACGTGGTGGGCCCAGCATCCGGATCTGTGTAGGGCCACCTTCCCAGGCTGGCCTCTGCCCTCTGCCCTCCGCCCTCTGCCCTGGGGCCACCATCTTGTCTGTCGAGGCTGGGGATGGGTAGGGGAGGGGCACGGTCATCTGACAGGCGAGTGGGTGAGCAGGGTGGGGAGGGGCCCGGCCTTTTGCTTGCTGCCCAGCCCTCCTGTGCCCACCCCTGCCAGGCCCACGGGCCGGGCAGATGAAGCCGGCCTGGCCCCTGCTGTCTGGGAGCTCGTGCTGTGGTGGCCAGAGCAGCTGACGGTCCAGGAGGTCAGGGGCCAGGACAGGGCAGCCCCAGGCGAGTCTGTGTCTGCTCCTCCCTCCTGGCTGTGGCCCCAGGCGAGGTGGCGCGTGCGGGAGCCGATCACGGACGCTGTCCAGGCTGGGTGTCCCCTTCCTCCCCTACGCCGCCTGGGGAGGGACCCAGAGTCAGATGGCCCTGTTGTGTGGTGGGGTGCAGTTGTGGGGTGACCAGGGGAGTTTCTGGGATGCCTGAGGCAGGCCTGGCGTGCTGATAGATGTGCCCCTTACCAGTGGGCAGTGGCGACCTGTCACCGGAGCCTGCCCTGAGCCGGCGGGACAGTGGGGGGTGGCCTTAATGAGCCACCGTGGGCCAGGACAGGGCCCTTTTGGAGCTGGCTCCCCTTGGAACCTGGCACACGGACACTCCCTCCCCGGAGTCCTGTTGCTGCGGCTCCCGGGCGCCTGCCTGGCCCCCAGGCGGGAGGGACACCAGGCCCGGTGGCTGGGCCGCCCTCCTGGGAGGTCACCACGCAGGCCGGCGCGGGGTTCCATGAGTTCCTGCCCTCTGCGGTCTGAGAGCTGCTCTGTGACCCATCGGAGGCTTAGCGGCACACTTGTGGTGGTAGTCTGCCGTTTCTGGACGTTGGCCTCGCCGGGGCTCCGAAGATGTCTGCTCTGCCCGAGCTGTCCCTTCCCCGGCAGGTGAAGCCGAGGTGAACTGACGCAGCCTCTGAAGCAGGGCCAGTGCCTTCCTCGGCCGGGCCTTTCCAGACTGCGGGGACCTCGGGGTACCCCGGTGCCCGGTGACGAGGGAGCCAGGAGGCGTGGGCCCAGGGTGCTCCTGGCAGCTCTGAGCTCTCTCCTGGACTTCTCCTCCCAGGCTGGTCCAGGGACGCTCATCATGGCTGCAGGAGTCCAGGACTTCAACCGCACAGAGTTTGATCGCTTAAATGAGATCAAAGGCCACCTGGAAATCGCCTTACTGGAGAAGCACTTCCTGCGTGAGTACCTGCTGCGGGGTTGGGGGGTGGGGTCAGCGGGCAGCGGGGACAGTCTTGCAGGGGCACTGCAGGTCATGCAGGGGTCACGGTGGGCGCTGCCAGGCTGGCGGTGGGGACAGGCACTGCCCCGCGTGAACGTCCCCACATGCCCCTCGCCTCCTGAGTCTGAATCCCGTCTGCGTGGCTGCGACGTCTTTACTTTCTAGGACAGACCAGGGGAAGGAGTAAAATGTCCCCAGAAATTGTCATCATCTCAGAATCTGGCGCACCACTGTGGTTAATCAGAATCCATCGGAGGTCTTTTAGGGGGTCTGAAATTTCCTGTCCTGTGTAGTTTGCTCACCGAGGAGCAGGTGGGCCTGGGTGCCTGGGGGTTTTGGCCTCTGGGCAGAGAGGACAGTAGAGAGGTTCCGGAAGGGCCTCCTTCCAGAGCCAACCCCACGTGATGCGCTGCGTTTGCTCCCCTCTCCAGCCCTCTGTCCTTTACAGACGAGGAGACAGGGCCGAGGGCAGGGGCCCTCCTGGTGGGTTACGTCCTCTGACTAGTGAGGGAGCTAATCCAGAGACTCACCCTGAAGCCCACGCGCGTGGCAGGCTGTTTTCACGGCTGACACCAGCGTGGGGCTGATGCTTTTAGTGGGAGAACCACAGAGGGAGAGGGAATTAGCTTCGCCCTGTGTGCCCAGAGCCCACACGTCTGAGTCACGATCAGAGCCGCCTGGGCCCCGGGCGGAGGGAGGGTGCAGGGCCAGGCGCCTCCCTGCCAGTCCTGCCCAGCCGGGGTCCCTCTGACGGCTGGGCCCGGCGCCCTCTCCCGTGTCTCCCTCGTGTGTGTGCTCAGCGTGGTCTGAGCTCCACCGTGGGCACCTCGACTCTGTAGCCTGAGTCACCCGCAGTGTGCGGGGCCCCTGGCCGGCACATGCCCCGGGGGAAGGCTGGGGGTGGGCCCGCCTTCTCTGCCCGGGAGGCGGGCTGCGTGGCCCTCACTGCCTCTCCGTGCACTGTCCTTCCCCCCGGGTGCCACCCGTCTTCCCCCAGGCCCCCCTTCCTGGTGAGTGCCTCCCTGGGCACACACGTGTGTACAGGGCCTGGGCTCCATCTGTGTGCCTGGCTGTGCCCCACCGGCCAGTGCTCGCCTGCCCGCAGGGTCTGAGCGCTCAGTCTCCCTGGGAATCTGAGGTTGTGGCTGGGGCGCTGCGGACCGAGAGGGGCCCGCCCCGTGCGGCCTTGTCCCTGTGACCTCAGTCCATGCTGAGCTCCCCCAGCGCAGCCGCACGAACGGAGGGGTAGCCAGGTTGTCTCTCTGGAGCGGAGCGGGCCTGCCACGTGGTGGCCGTGCTAGGTGGCTCCGGTGAGCGTCTGTGGGCGATGCTTTGTGCGGTTGCCTTTCGTGGGTCCAGCGGAGGAACCTGCAGAGCCAGGTGCTCCCAGGGCACAGGAGGGTCTGTGAGCATCCACTTGGGAGGTGGGCCGCCTGCTGGGGTAGGGGCAGCGGGAGGCCTCCAGGAGAAGGGGTTACCAGGCAGGGTGTGGGGGAGCGAGCGTCCATCAGAGAGGTGCGGGTGCAGGACGGCTGTGGCCCCCAGGGGGGCCCGTATGGGGCTGAAGAGCAGAGAAGCGGCCGCCTGGCCCCGGATCGGCGTTGCTCGGGCCGGCCCTCGTGCTCTGTCCCCAGTGTTTTATCAGCGGGGCGAAACGCCGGGTAGCTTGTGTCGTGAAAGTGCAGAGCTCCGCTTTGACGGCCCGGGGTAATGCTGATGGGCGTTTTTAAAAATAGTCGTTTCCTTGGCTGCGCTGGGCCTTCGTTGCCGTGCGTGGGCTTTCCCGAGTGGTGGCGAGCAGGGCCTCTGGTCGCAGTGCGTGGGGGGTCTTGCTGCAGGGGCGTCTCTTGCTTGGAGCACAGGCGCTCAGCAGCTATGGGGTACAGTGTGCCGGATCCCGTTCCCATCCAGGGATCAAACCCGCGCCCGTTGCAGTGGAAGTGTGGAGTTCTCACTGGACTGCCAGGGAAAACCCTGGTTCCGTTTTAAAAACGAGTGGCTTCCTCGGTGGTGCAGACAGTAAAGAATCAGCCTGCAATGCTGATTTGGTTTGACCCCTGGGTCGGGAAGATCCCCTGGAGAAGGGCGCAGCAACCCGCTCCAGTGTTCTTGGCTGTAGAATCTCCATGGACAGGGGAACCTTGTGGGTTCCCCACAGTCCATGGGGTTACAAAGGGTCAGACATGACTGAGCGACTAAGCACAGCCTTGCATCACAACTTAGAAATCAAGTTTTCCTTGAATAGCATAAGATATCCGACTTACGCTCAAACTTGCCCGGTTGTCTGGCCATTTTCAGGGCAATTCTCTGACATCACACAGGGTCTGTAAGTTGTGGTTCATAGGTGTATTTTGCCCACCCTGGACCTTGCTCAGGGCATCCCCACAGTCCCAGCGGGTTATGCGCGGGGGTGGTGGAGGCCTGTGCTCCCCTGAGGCCGTCTCTCCTCTGTATCATGACCTGGTTGTCATGATGGCTCCGTCTATCATCTCATCAGAGGTTGTAGATGGTGATTTTCAACTTCCGACATTTCTTTCTCCATTTGTTAACCGATGTATTTCTGAAAACTTAACTCCTTGGTTGCCCGGAAACGTAGTTTGTATGGAAAGGCAGGAGGTGTGCTGAATTTTCCCCTTCACATTCCAGCTTTCAAAGCAACGAGTTGATTCTTACTTAGAGCGCCTTGGGCTTTTCAAGGGGGTTTGGTGTCCTCATGAGATCGGACCTTATAAATAGGGCTATGAGTCCTATCGCCGTGGTCCCGCCTCCCCGGTGCTCAGATGGCCCCACCGAGGGCTGGGTTTGTCTGGTGTTCCCTCAGGATGAGGCTGAGGTAGACTGTCCTCAGCACATCTGACCAGGAGGTCTGGGATGTCGTTTTGTCCCCCCACGCACACTGCCGAGTCCATTCTAGACTTAGATCCAGTATTGCAGCTGTCTGAACTCTTGCCGTGCTTCCAGAGTCGGTACAGTCAGAAGGGTCGGCTATCTCTCCTGGGGCCCGCGGGCCCTCTCTTGCCGTAAAGATGGCCAGTCCTCTCCTACCTACGGTTCATCCTCCATCGGGTTTTTATAGAAGCAAGTATGTCCGTGTCTGTGCCCCTCACATGGGCTTCCCAGGTGGCTCAGTGGTAAACAGTCTGCCTGCCAAGCAGCAGACACAGGTTTGATCCCTGGGTCAGGAAGCTCCCTTCCAGAAGGAAATGGCAACCCACTCCAGTGTTCTTGCCTGCAGAATCCCGTGGACAAAGGGACGTGACAGGCTGCAGTCCACGTGTCACACAGAGCTGGACGCGACTCGGCGACTAAAGAGCAGCCACTAGCCCTTTAGGCCAGCGTCAGCACGCTTCCTCCATGCTGAGCTTACACCCTGGAGGCCCCTCCGAATGGCTCTCAGAGCTCTTCCGGGTTCCACGCAGGTTGGCCCTGTGGCTGTGGTGTGGGTAGCCCACCTGCTCCCTGCTCCTTGTTACGTGGTTACAGGTGGTAACTGCACCCCTCCAGCCTGTTACGTGGTTACAGGTGGTTCCTAGCGGGAAGTCTGGAGTGTGTGGGCTGTGCGTCTTCCTCTACCCCGAGCATCTACCATGAGGCCCTGATCGGAGCTCCATGCTCGGAGGGAGGCGTTGCAGGGAAACCTGGTCAGAGTGGGAGTCTGCACAGAGCCTGTCCCTGCCTCCTGTCTCTCCGTCCTGGTACCCAGGGGAGCACAGTGTGGAAGGAAGGATGTTGGCACCTTGTGGACCCACAGAGGTGTTTTGGCAGCTTCTGAGCCTGCATCTGTGTGCAGATGCAGGGGGAGGGGTGGTGGCGGGGAGCTTTGCTTGGAGGTGGCCCCAGGCTTCTGGCTCCTGACTAGCCCCGGGTGGGTGGGTGGCTGTGGACGTTCCACATCCAGAGCCCGGCCCCCGCCACCTGTAAAGCGCCTGAGTGGTCTGTGTTAAAGTTCCATTCAATTACCCGTAGTAGATTCTCTCCAAAAGCAGACTGTTACTCTTCTTGGAGAGGAGGAAATAGCCCAGGTTTACAGCGGCTTTCTTCAGTTATTAAATATTGAAGAGTACAATGTTCCTGGGAGGAGATGGCGGAGGGATGAAGAATGGGAGATTGCAGCGCATCCTGGCTCATGACCGGCGGCAGGAGGCTAAATTTGTTAAAGAAGCACATAAATAAATGAAAAGCCACCATCCATTTTCATTTTGGCTGAAATGCATTTCAGTTGTTGCTGTTGCTTGGGCACGGACACACACAGACTGCTGCATGGTTTCTGAGCAGGGCTGTGCATTTATCGATTGCCTGCTGGATACGGGCTCTGGGAAGGGAGGTGCTCCTCCATCTTCAGCTGCACAGAGAGGCGCCTCCCAGAGTCACCTGCATGGATTTTGGAGCTTGGAGGGAACTGCTTCTAGGACCTCGGGATTGCCAGGCTAAGCCCCGGGGTCCCTGATCTGGGTGTGGGTTCCCTATTGCTGAGCTGTTCCTTCTTCCTGGATGGACATGAGCCCTGTGGGCTCCTACCTAGATGGGCTGCAGGGTGGTCCCAGGGTTGTGCGGCTAAGCCCTCAGGGCGCCACTGTGGTCGTTCCTAGGCAGGGAGGCTCCGGCAGTGGGGGGCCCTTTGCCCCTGAGCTGTGATGCTCCCGGGAGCTCCCCTTCCTGCCCCGACATGCAGTGGGTCCGTGTGGCTGGCTCTGACCCCATGGGAGGGCTTCCAGGAGAAGGTGACCGGGAAGGCGGGCAGGAGGGTGGTCATCAGCCTCCCACGGCCTGCAGAGCCCCCCCTCTGGATGCTGAGGCTGGAAGGAAGGAAGTTTCTGGGCGCCAGTCAGGGTGATTCAGGCCGACGAAGCCCTTTCTCACCATTGAAAGCATCAGGGTTGGGCCTGCCCAGTGTCTGCCGGTGGAGGCATCCGGCGGGGCAGCCGCCCACAGCCGCCCGGCGTCGGGGTCAGGTGTGGCATTGGTTGGATACCTCTGGACCCGCCCTGCAGATCTCTCTCTGGGGTCTGGCTCTAAACGAACAACAAACCAAAAAGACCCAACACTGCTCCTCCTGTTTATTCTGCGATGTTGAGCTGAGAGGATAGACTGTCCGCGGCAGAGGCCGGGTCGGACAGTTCTGCTTGGTGGTGATGCATTTATCAAGTAGTTTCTGCCCTTTCGGGAAGACAGCAGATGGGTGACCCAGACAGCCGGGAAGGGAGCAAACAGATCAGATAACCAGCAGATGAAGACGAGATGAAACTGCCTGAGCATGCCACAGGGACCTGGGAACAAACGAAACGGGCCCTGAAGCGCCTGTGTCTGACCCACAGGGCCGGCTCTGAACTGAGAGCCTGTTTCTTGCTTACTCCCTGCGAATGTCCGGTCCTGCCTCCCCGCTGGACAGAGGCGAGCTGGCCTCGTGCCCGGCTGGGCACCTCCCCCCGCCCAGGCCCCGAGGGCTCGCTCGGCTGGCAGGAGGAGCAGGGTGGGGGCTGGGCACACACGTCCCCGGGTCGGTGCTGGCCGTGCTCAGAGCCCTGGAGCCTGGACCAGGGCCGCCAGGTCAGCCTGCCACCTCTTGCAGAAAGGCGGTCCCTGGTTCCTGAAAATTGGCTGTTGAGGGTGGAAGCACTGCCTGGGATCTGGTTCCAGCTTATTTTACATGAGAAACATGTTCACGCTCTGCTCCTTCACCCCAGGCCCGCGGTCGGTTTCCTAAAATGTGTCTGAAAGGCAGTGGTGTGCAGCCTGTCTCGTGGGCGTGTCAGAGCATAGAGCCGCGCCGCCTGCTGGCTGTCCGCGTGATGCCGATGCTTCCTGGACGGTGCCTCTGCGTCCAGCAGCCAGTGAACGGTGGGGACGGAAGATCCCCGGGAAAGCAGGGCCTTGCCCGTGATGAGCTGCCTTCCCCGAGGGAGAGGGTGCAGGAAGCCGCGGTGCGGGGGGCTGCCACAAGCGTGCTCCCGGCTCACAACCTGACGCTTTGGGAAGGCGTGGCTCTGCCACCGTTGGGCTGGGGGAGCAGGGGCGTGCTGGGAGGCTGGGGGCTGGGAGAGCTCGAGGAGCGCTGAGGAGGGATGTGAAGGGCAGAGCCTGGGCCCCCGGGTGGTCTTCCATGCGGGCCGCCTGCCCCCTGACCACAGCCCAGAAACTGCGCAGTGGGTGGTCCCTGCGTTTGCACACCTGGCCGGTGGGAAGCAGATTTATTTAAGGATTATCACTGGATTTTTTATTCTTGGCGGTGGCTGGGCCTGTTGAATTGTGTGCCAAGAGGACTCTCGCTTGAGAGTTCTACTTTTACGGGTTTAAAAATAGCCTAGAGCCGTGTTCCTTTCTCGAAGTGTCTTTGCCGGGGGTGGGGCGTGGGCTGGGCATAGGCGGGTGTGAACGCAGGTGCCCCCCGCCGCTGTCTCCCCTGGGACGGGCTGTGGAGGTGCTGTCCCTGCGCATCCCGGCGAGGCAGGGAGGCTGGACTGCGTGGTGGGCTGCCTGGGTCCTGGTGGGCAGGTGCAGCAGGAAGCGCCCTGCCACAGGAGCTGGGGTCCTGTGTTCCGGGAGCCATGTCTGGGGCTCGTTCCGCCTCGTCCCTCTGAAAGCGCTGGTTTGTCGGGTGCCCTGATGGGGGCCCCGAAGGCTCCTGTTGGAGCAGAGTCTGGCTTGTGTGTCTCCCGGGCGGCACCAAGGAGCCATTTCGACTGCAGAATCCACGCTTTCGGAAGTCAAGAGGGCAACCTATGTGTCTGAGGGTCCCTCTGGGCTCACACTGCGCCCCCCACCTCCTCCCTGTTACATTCTCTCTGTTCTCTTGGGAGGTGGGCGGCTGTGTGCTCCTGGGAGCCGGTCCTGGTTCCCCTTCAGAGCCTTGCACCTGGAAGCTGGCTTTGCTCACCTATCCTGCTGGGTGGGGGCGCAGGGAGGAAATTACAGGGCCAACCCTCCCCTGGGCGTGCCCTGCGATCTTAGAAGGTTTCGGGGCTTCTGAGTCATGTCCTGGGCAGGATCCTGGCTCTCCTGGCCTCCAGCAGATGTCCTTCCCGTCCCCCGGCCGGCCCTGGCCACCTGCCAGGTCAGCAGACGGCACCAGGCCTTGGGGAGGAGAGCAGCATCAGGCTGGGAGCCATGTCCCATGACCCGGGCAAGCCCCGTGACGGCTGGTGCAGCAGCCTTCCCACCTGCCTGCCCGTGGCTCCTACTCCAAGGGACCCCCCTACACCTGTGACTGAGTTGCGGCAGGTGTGAAGGTCCCTGTCCTGGCCCAGCGGCGTGGCTGCAGAGGTGCCGAGAGGCTCACGAGAGCCGCCACGGGCGGGCCTCTAACGGGATACGCCTGAGCGAGCCCCAGGCTCATGGCAGCTGACTCCGGACGCCTTCTGCGTGGGTGCGTCTCATGGTGACAGTTTGGCCAAGTCCGTGGAAGCGCCATCAGTGGGGCGTTCGGCAAATCCTGCTTCTGGGTGACGGGGACACACATACCCAAAGGTGGGAGGAGGGGGCTGGCAGGGGCCCCCGCACCCCCAGAGGCCATGACCTGCCGCAGGGGCCCCCGCACCCCCAGGCCATGACCTACTGCAGGGGCCCCTACACCCCCAGAGGCCGGGACCTGCTGGAGGGGCCCCCGCACCCCCAGGCCATGACCTGCCAGAGGAAGCCTCTGCTTTGCTTTTTGGTCTCTGCTCACCTCTCCAAGGCCTGGTGCCATCTGTGACCTGGCAGGTGGCCAGGGCCGGCCGGGGGACTTTCTGGGAAGGATGTCTGCGGGAGGCCAGGGGAGCCAGGATCCCGCCTGAAACTTGACTCAGAGGCCCTGAACCTTCTAAAATCGCCGGATTCCGGGGAGAGGGAAGACCCTCTCTGGGCCAGATGGAAAGAGAGGGATCGTCCTGTCCTCCCAGGCCCTGCTCGGCCTTCTTGGCCCGCGAGAGCTGTGTCTGTGTGGCGTCTGGTGGGCAGAGTCGCATGCCCAGACCCTCATCGCCAGACCCTGTGACAGTGTCACCTTCTGTGACGGAAGGGATGTTGCAGGCGTGATTGAGTGAAGGGTCTGTGATGGGGATACGGGCCTGGAGTATCCAGGTGGACTCGGGCGTCACGAGCGTCCTCAGGAAAGGGAGGCGGAGCGTCAGAGAAAGAGGAGATGTGGTGATGGAGTCAGAGGTCGGGGTGGTGTCCCCGACGGCGGGGGTCACCAGCCAAGGAACGTGGGTGCCTCTGGAAGCCGGAAGAGGCCGGGACGTGGGTTGCCCCCCGGAGCCTCCAGAGAGGCCAGCCCTGCCCCCGCCTCACCTCGGGCCCTTTGAGCACCGTTTCAGACTCTGACCACACCCGGCCGTGACGTCGGCGGTGACTCCTTTCAGCAGCAGTGGGAAGTCAGCGTGGGGCTCTTTGAGGGTCTCCTCCCACTGGCCCTGTGTGTGGTGTCCAACCTCCACCCCCCACCTACAGGAGACCCTCGCGGCCCCTGATCGATGGAGCCGGAACGCGTGGGGAGCCCGTTGCTGCAGCCAGGGGTGTCCGGGGCCTGTGGGCAGAAGGCCAGGCCGCCTCGGAACAAGCCATGAGCTGGGCCGGGGGTGGAGGGTGTCCCGGGGCCCAGCAGAGACGGGGCAGAGGCCAGCAGCCCCCGAGGACGCGGGCCTGTTGGGAGGCCAGGAGCGGGAGACCGCCTCCTGAGTGGCCAACCCAGCACTTCCCGCCTGGTGAGGCGTGGCCGCCCGCCGCTGCTCTGTCTGAGAGCAGGAGGAGGAAATTTCTGGGGCTTTGTGTCGCCTTTGTCCTGTGCAGGGAGCCCCCTGGGGTCTGCGCCGCAGTTGATCTAAGCGTGTTGCGGGAGGCAGCAGGCCCGCAGCGTCCACCGTCGTGGGGTCTAATCATCGTTCCAGGCTTAGAAGTCACGCAGCCTTGCGGCAGGCCTGTGCTCGGAGGAAGGACTTGAGGGAGAGGAATGATCAGGATGTCATGGGATTTATTCATTTGTCTTCGGCCCCCAGAAGAGGAGGCTCCCAGAACAGGCAGGAAGGCTTCGCCGGCTTTGCTGTCAATGGGGACGAGTAAGTTCGCCAGGCTGTGTCCAGACGTCCCCGTCTGCGGGACCACTGTCTCCACACTGGCTTGGGGAGCGGTGGATTTGAAGAAGGAGGTGGGCAGGGCTCCTGGGAGGAGGGAAGAGCCTTGGTTCCAGCTCTGCAGGGCACCCCCCCAGGAATGGGGGGCAGCTTGAGGGGGCAGTGCTGTGGGAAGGCAGAGAGGGCCGAGGGGGCTCTGTCAGGAGCCCAGGGTGAGAGGTCACGGCCCGAGGCCCCCGGCCTCCAGGACTGGGGACGTGAGGAGGTCTGCACACTTGCAGCCACACGCACAGCACCCTCGGGCTCGGAATGGGTGCTGAGTGACCACACGTGCCCGCGGCGCCCTGGGTGCCCTGGCTGACGGTCCCGTGTGCTGGGCCCTAGCTGCTCATGGCCTCTCGCAGCCGAGGGGCAGGGGATGGGAGTTCAGGCATGTTGAGGAAAACATGGTTTCCTGCTGAAGGCGCCGTGGGCAGAGGCAGTATCTGGAGCTTGACTGCCGAGGTCCGTGGAGGTGACTGGGGTGCGTGTGGGAACTGGGGGCCAGGAGCAGCTGGGAAAGCACCAGCACCCCGCCCGTGGCCCCCAGGAGCGAGGCTGCGACGGCGTGGAGCTCCCTGGCCTGTCCCTGAAAGGTGGCTGGCAGCTGTGGGAGCCCCCACCCTGAGCCAAGCCTGAGGCTACGCCCCCTGGGGATGCACTCTCGCCCCTGCAGGGGGCTGGTGGCCGGGAGCTGGGGAGGCGGGCGGGTCTCTGAGGGGTTCCCGGGAAGCTTCACCTGCTCCTCTTCTGGTGAGCCTGCACCGAGTAGCTGTGGGAGCTAGGCCCTGGCACCATGGCCGGGCAGGGGGTGCCTTGGAGGTGGGCCCGTGGGAGGCTGAGCAGAGCTCTAGGCGCTCGGGAGGGCAGGCTGTCTCCACGCGGCGCCAGGGCCACGGCCTCCCACCGCCAGTGGGGCCAGTCCTCCCGGAAGAGGCCTGTGTGCATTGGGCAGGAGGCCCACCGAGAGTTGTTTCTGGGGTGCCTAGGGTTCAAGCTGGATCTAGAAAAGGCAGAGGACCCAGAGATCAAATTGCCAACATCCGCTGGATCACAGGAAAAGCAGGAGAGTTCCAGGGAAACCTCTGCTTCTGCTTCACTGACTACACCGAAGCCTTTGACTGTGTGGATCACAGCAGACCGTGGAAGATTCTTAGAGCTGGGAACACCAGACCACCCGACCCGCCTCTTGAGATCAAGAAGCAACAGTTAGAACTGGACATGGAACAACAGACTGGTTCCAAATTGGGAAAGGAGTATGTCAAGGCTGTATATTGTCACCCTGCTTATTTAACTTATATGTAGACTACATCATGCGAAATGCCAGGCTGGATGAAGCACAAGCTGGAATCAAGATTGCCGGGAGAAATCTCAATAACTTCAGATATGCAGATGACACCACTCTTATGGCAGAAAGCGAAGAGGAACTAAAGAGCCTCTTGATGAAGGTGAAAGAGAAAAGTGGAAAAGGTGGCTTAAAACTTATTCAGAAAACTAAGATCGTGGCATCTGGTCCCATCACTTCATGGGAAGTAGATGGGAAAACAGTGGAAACAGTGGCAGACTTTATTTTTATTCCAAAATCACTTCAGATAGTGACTGCCGCCATGAAATTAAAAGACGCTTACTCCTTGGGAGAAGATCTGACCAACCTAGACACTATATTCAAAAGTAGAGACGTTACTCTGCTGACAAAGGTCCATCTAGTTAAGGCTGTGGTTTTTCCAGTGGTCATGTGTGGACGTGAGACTTGGACCATAAAGAAAGCTGAGCACCGAAGAACTGATGCTTTTGAACTGTGGTGCTGGAGACGACTTTTGAGTCCCTTGAAGGAGATCCAACCAGTCCATCCTAAAGGAAATCAGTCCTGGGTGCTCATTGGAAGGACTGTTGCTAAAGCTGAAACTCCAATATTTTGGCCACCTGATGAGTTAAGGTGGCTCATTGGAAAAGCCCCTGATGCTGGGAAAGATTGAGGGCAAGAGGAGAAGGGGACGACAGAGGATGAGATGGTTGGATGGCATCACTGACTTGATGGGCGTGAGTTTGGGTGAACTCCGGGAGTTGGTGAAGGACAGCAAGGCCTGGTGTGCTGCGATCCATGGGGTCGCGACGAGTAGGACACGACTGAGCGACTGGACTGGACTGGAGCCATTCGTGCGTGCCCGGGGCACCAGCAGATGCCCACTGCAGGCAGGGTGTGGGTGCCGCCTGACGGCAGCGTCCCCACTGTCACAGAGCCTCCGGGTGTGCGACACGTGCACAGCGTGTGTTTGCTGATGGAGTTGTGCGTGAGGCAGTTGCCTCTTGGCACAACCAGGCTTGGTGTGGGGCAGAGTGGGGGTCCCTGTGGAGGCTGGGGCTCCTGGGCGGATCGCATGTCAGGGCTTTGAACCCCCAGTCATCTGAGTGCCCCCACCGCCTCCCACCAGGTGCCCTTTGGGCACGTCCATCACGAGTGGGAATCTGAGCACTCTCAAGTCCTCATGGCCAGGGTCCCCAGCATCCCCAGTAGGAGGCGGGGGTGGCTGAGGCCTGGGGGGTGGGAGTGGGGCCCCCATGCCTGGTGTGCAGGATGTAGGTGGCCCCCCGGGTGCTGGCCGGCTGCTTTTCTCTTGGCGCTGTTCATGAGTTCCCACCACGGCCGCCCTCACCACTGGTGTCCTCTCTGCCCGATTCTTACCAGCCCAGTGTGCACATCCACGAGGCCACGGTCCTTGGGAAGCTTGGTGTGTGGTGCAAGGGCCACCCTGCTTCCCAGCGGGCCTGAAGGGGCCTCTGGGGAAACCAGGGGCAGTGCGAGCGGGTGGGCCAGCTCCCTGGGCGGTGGGCATGGAGTCCTCCCGGCCCCTCGTCTGGAGGGTCTTCTCCCAGGGGTCTTCTCCGCAGGGCAATGAAGACGGCTGAGCCCCGTATGCCCAGAGCAGGGCGGTCCCAGTGGGAGAGGCAGGGAGGCCCCATGGACTCTATAAATATTTACCCAGCAAATGGGTCCCAGCCCTCACAAAGCTGAATGTTTTTCGCTGGCTGGTGGCAAAATCTAGCGAGTCATGAGCTCCCCTCGTGGGAGGTGGGCTGGCACCTCCCCTGCCTGCCCACTGTGGGTGCCCTCGAAGGGGCAGGGGCTCCCCGTGGCTTGGGCTAGACCGGGGCGGGGGCCGCCATGCAGGTGCAGCTGTGCCGCTGGTCCGTCCAGGTGGGGCCAGGGCTGTCGTGCCGACCGTGCCCAGAATCTCAGGGTCTCGTGTCCCTGGGTCTGATGAGGCAGCCAGGACAGGAGAGGAGCCCCGTCCTGTCCAGAGAGAAGGTTCCGGGTCTCACTGGGCTGGGAGCGAGGGCAGCAGAGGCCGCCCCGCTGCCCTGGCGCTACCGAGACCTCAGGGCTGTCCCGGCCGTCCCTGGGCTCCAGTCCTCGCCCCTGACTCTGGGGAACTCGTCGGTCACACTCTGAGGGCTCAGGAACGCCTTTTAGAATGCATCCACATGTGGCCTTTCCTGGAGGGTTTCCCTTGCAGCTGGTTAGCCCCATGGTTGGGGTGGCCGGTGACCTAGCATCCAGACCGCAGCCGCCGCTCGCCGCACACCGGGCTGACTTCAGGCCAGAGGGTTGCTGAGGTGACCCTCAGCTGGGCCCAGGAGCCCAGTGCTGTGCCCCAGCATGCCCGTGGCCCTTCCCTGGCCTGACGTGATGGCTCGATCGTCTGCCCACCTCCCGGCCAGGGGGCGTGTTCTCCTTCCGTCACAGTTGTCGGAGTTCACGTTACTCTGTCCAGAGGGCTGCTAAGGCGCTTCAGTCGTGTCCAACTCTGTGCGACCCCATAGACGGCAGCCCACCAGGCTCCCCCGTCCCTGGGATTCTCCAGTCAAGAACACTGGAGTGGGTTGCCATGTCCTTCTCCAATGCATGAAAGTGAAAAGTGAAAGTGAAGTCACTCAGTCGTGCCTGACTCTTAGCGACCCCATGGACTATAGCCCACCAGGCTCCTCCGTCCGCGGGATTTTCCAGGCAAACTGAAATGGGGTGCCATTGCCTTCTCCGGTCCAGGGGGCTGCTCCCCGTGTTTTCTTGGCAGCTGTTGAAGAGCCCCATGGACATGGCCGGTAGGGTTTGGGGGCTGGGCGCCCGGGTTTCCCTGCTGCCTGGCCGGTGGCCTGAGCTCGCAGGGCCTGGAGGAGGCAGCACCTGCAGGGTCAGGAGGCTGCCGAGGTACACCCTCCAGGGCGCTTGGGAGTCAGGGCCTCACTCGTGTGGGCTCACACCCCGGGAAGGCTGCACCCGGCGGCGGGCCTTCCGCACACTGTCCTGGCCGAGAGCCCCAATTCATTCCTTGTCCTGGACCGAGGGTTTGCACCTCTAGCATTTGGATGCAGAAGCCCTCAGCCCCAGGTGGAGGGGGGAGGTGGGCCCTTGGGAGGCGGCTCGGGTTAGCTGAGATCATGAGGGTGGGGCCCCAGGACGGAGTTAGTGCCCTGTAAGCAGAGGAAGAGGCACCAGGGCTCACTGAGTGCCCTGTCAAGAGGGCAGCTGTCTGCAGGCCAGAAGGGAAGTCCTCCCCAGGTTTCAAGTCTGCCAGCCCCAGGCCCTGACATTCAGCCTCCAGGGTGGTTAGAAGCAAGTGTCCGCTGTCTGGGCCACCTACCCGGTGGTTTTTCGTTACGCTTCTTGAGCCTACCAGGACACCCCCGTCTCCACCCTGCAGTCTCCAGAAAGGGGGGCCACGTCTGCTGGAACTCCAGCCCGTGTTTCCCCCGCCCTGGGGACATGGCGGGGTGGAGGGCCAGGGCAAGGCAGGGACCGCTGCGGGGCCTGCCGTCTCTGGATCTGGGCGCCGTAGCGACGTGTCCGGTCTGGGCGGGATCTGGGCGCCGTCGCGGGTCGTCCGGTCTGGGCGGGATCTGGGCGCCGTTGCGGGGCGTCCGGTCTGGGCGGGTCTGGGTGCTGTCGCGGGGTGTCCGGTCTGGACAGGTGCCGAGCGACGTCTACCGAGGGCGTGTGCGCCCATGTGCGTGTGCTGTACAGTTCCTGTCGCCACCATAACAGGTTTTGACAAACAGGGGCTTCAGACAGCATATTGATTCTCTTAACAGTTCAGAGGCCAGAAGTCCGGAGTGAGTGTCATGGCCAGAGTTAGGGTGTGGGCAGGACAGCACTCCTGCTGAGGCCCTGGGGTCCCTGCGTCCGGGCGGCTCCCCTGTGGGGGCTCAGGTGTCCTTGTGTTTCAGCAGCGCTCCTGCAGGGGCCCAGGGGCCCCTGTATCCTAGACAGCCCTCCTGCAGAGGCCTGGGGGGGTCCCTGCGTCCCAGTGGGGCTCCTGTGGGGGTCCTGGGGCCCCTGTATCCTGGACTGGCTGTCGTGCCGACCGTGCCCAGAATCTCAGGGTCTCGTGTCCCTGGGTCTGATGAGGCAGCCAGGACAGGAGAGGAGCCCCGTCCTGTCCAGAGAGAAGGTTCCGGGTCTCACTGGGCTGGGAGCGAGGGCAGCAGAGGCCGCCCCGCTGCCCTGGCGCTACCGAGACCTCAGGGCTGTCCCGGCCGTCCCTGGGCTCCAGTCCTCGCCCCTGACTCTGGGGAACTCGTCGGTCACACTCTGAGGGCTCAGGAACGCCTTTTAGAATGCATCCACATGTGGCCTTTCCTGGAGGGTTTCCCTTGCAGCTGGTTAGCCCCATGGTTGGGGTGGCCGGTGACCTAGCATCCAGACCGCAGCCGCCGCTCGCCGCACACCGGGCTGACTTCAGGCCAGAGGGTTGCTGAGGTGACCCTCAGCTGGGCCCAGGAGCCCAGTGCTGTGCCCCAGCATGCCCGTGGCCCTTCCCTGGCCTGACGTGATGGCTCGATCGTCTGCCCACCTCCCGGCCAGGGGGCGTGTTCTCCTTCCGTCACAGTTGTCGGAGTTCACGTTACTCTGTCCAGAGGGCTGCTAAGGCGCTTCAGTCGTGTCCAACTCTGTGCGACCCCATAGACGGCAGCCCACCAGGCTCCCCCGTCCCTGGGATTCTCCAGTCAAGAACACTGGAGTGGGTTGCCATGTCCTTCTCCAATGCATGAAAGTGAAAAGTGAAAGTGAAGTCACTCAGTCGTGCCTGACTCTTAGCGACCCCATGGACTATAGCCCACCAGGCTCCTCCGTCCGCGGGATTTTCCAGGCAAACTGAAATGGGGTGCCATTGCCTTCTCCGGTCCAGGGGGCTGCTCCCCGTGTTTTCTTGGCAGCTGTTGAAGAGCCCCATGGACATGGCCGGTAGGGTTTGGGGGCTGGGCGCCCGGGTTTCCCTGCTGCCTGGCCGGTGGCCTGAGCTCGCAGGGCCTGGAGGAGGCAGCACCTGCAGGGTCAGGAGGCTGCCGAGGTACACCCTCCAGGGCGCTTGGGAGTCAGGGCCTCACTCGTGTGGGCTCACACCCCGGGAAGGCTGCACCCGGCGGCGGGCCTTCCGCACACTGTCCTGGCCGAGAGCCCCAATTCATTCCTTGTCCTGGACCGAGGGTTTGCACCTCTAGCATTTGGATGCAGAAGCCCTCAGCCCCAGGTGGAGGGGGGAGGTGGGCCCTTGGGAGGCGGCTCGGGTTAGCTGAGATCATGAGGGTGGGGCCCCAGGACGGAGTTAGTGCCCTGTAAGCAGAGGAAGAGGCACCAGGGCTCACTGAGTGCCCTGTCAAGAGGGCAGCTGTCTGCAGGCCAGAAGGGAAGTCCTCCCCAGGTTTCAAGTCTGCCAGCCCCAGGCCCTGACATTCAGCCTCCAGGGTGGTTAGAAGCAAGTGTCCGCTGTCTGGGCCACCTACCCGGTGGTTTTTCGTTACGCTTCTTGAGCCTACCAGGACACCCCCGTCTCCACCCTGCAGTCTCCAGAAAGGGGGGCCACGTCTGCTGGAACTCCAGCCCGTGTTTCCCCCGCCCTGGGGACATGGCGGGGTGGAGGGCCAGGGCAAGGCAGGGACCGCTGCGGGGCCTGCCGTCTCTGGATCTGGGCGCCGTAGCGACGTGTCCGGTCTGGGCGGGATCTGGGCGCCGTCGCGGGTCGTCCGGTCTGGGCGGGATCTGGGCGCCGTTGCGGGGCGTCCGGTCTGGGCGGGATCTGGGTGCTGTCGCGGGGTGTCCGGTCTGGACAGGTGCCGAGCGACGTCTACCGAGGGCGTGTGCGCCCATGTGCGTGTGCTGTACAGTTCCTGTCGCCACCATAACAGGTTTTGACAAACAGGGGCTTCAGACAGCATATTGATTCTCTTAACAGTTCAGAGGCCAGAAGTCCGGAGTGAGTGTCATGGCCAGAGTTAGGGTGTGGGCAGGACAGCACTCCTGCTGAGGCCCTGGGGTCCCTGCGTCCTGGTGGGGCTCCTGCAGGGGCCCAGGGGTCCCTGTGTCTTCCTGTCCTCAGCTGCTTGCCTGCCCCTACTCCCGGGCTGTGGACCCGCCTCCTTCCTCTGACCCCTGACCCCCTGCCTCCTCCCGAGCTCGCTTTGTCGCAGCGACGTTGGTCCCACCCCATAATGGGGATGTGCTCACTCTGCCCGAGGCCCACCGCCGCGGCCTCCCTGGGCTGCCCCGGGACCCCTGACCCTCTGTGCGTCCTCCCACGCCCTGACGCGGGCGCGCCTTGGTGCGGCCTTTCTCGAGCACCTTTCTCGTTCCCTTGCCGTCTCTCTCATCTGCCTGCTGTTGGTCCTCCGGCGGTCAGCAGCCAGCGGCGGGCTCTTTGCCCCTCACAGGGGCTTTGCTCGGTGGCCAGGGCCTCCCAGAACAGCTCGCGCTGTGGTCTGTGGGTGACCAGGCGCCACCAGCATCCCTTCCTCGGGGGTCCTGCCCCTGGAGAGGGTTCGGTGAAGGGCCTTCTGTGCGTCTGTCTTGAATTGGTCTATTTCTTTGAGTAAGGAGGCCCTCAGCTTGCGGTAACGGGGCCGTGTAAGAGGAGCGCCGGCTGAGACCCTCGTGCCGCTGTGGGGCGCCCCGGGATGGAGCGGGGCAGCAGCCGCTGTCCGTGTCTGAGCCCTCCCCTGGCACCTCTGTGGGGGTGGGACAGGCCACGCACGTGACGCTCACCTGGCTGCTCTCCCTCACAGAAGAGGAGCTCCGGAAGCTGCGAGAGGAAACGAACGCGGAGATGCTGCGGCAGGAGCTGGACCGTGAGCGGCAGCGGAGGATGGAGCTAGAGCAGAAAGTCCAGGAAGTGCTGAAGGCCAGGTAAGGAGGCGGTGGGGGCCATGAGGACCACCCCCAGGGAGGAGGGTGGGAGGGCAGGTGAGGACCACCCCCAGGGAGGAGGCGGTGGGGGCCATGAGGACCACCCCCAGGGAGGAGGCCGGGAGGGTAAGTAAGGACCACCCTCAGGGAGTAGGCCAGGTGGGCAGGTGAGGACCACCCCCAGGGAGGAGGCCGGGAGGGCAGGTGAGGACCACCCCCAGGGAGGAGGCCAGGAGGGCAGGTGAGGACCACCCCGGGCAGGAGGCAGGAAGGGCCAGTGAGGACCACCCCGGGGTAGGAGGCGAGGAGGGGTGGGGGCAGGGAGGGCATCTGTGTTCAGAGCAGGAGGTGTCTGTGTTGGGGGCGGGAGGCGGGAGGGCCGGGAGTCTGTGTTGGGGGGTGGGGTGGAGCCAGGTAACGCTGCCCTTGGCCGTCAGGGTCCCCGAGCCAAGGCCCACCCAGATGCTGGTGGCGCCCCCAGTGTGCTGTGGCCTCTGCTGTGCCCGTCTCCGCCTCCAGGTGGGGTCTCAGCCCTCCCGGGAGGCCTGCGGACCCCCGCCCCAGCCTCTGTTCTCACAGAGCACTCGTGACGAGTCGGCCTCCCTACTCTGGGGCTGTGTGTACCGCTGCCCCGGGCAGGGGTCCTCAGTGAGGCCCCTGCTGAGTGGGGGTGCCCCTCCAAGGCCTCCTCAAGGATGTCACAAGCGCCCGGGGTGGGTGGAGCCGGCGGGCCCGGCCCCGAAGTTCTGGGCTGCGTCCTGCTTGTGCCCGTGGCAGTGGTCTTGGGAAGGTGGCTGCCCTCCTGTGCCCTGGGGCCTTCGTTTGGGAAGGGGTGCCGGTGCTCTGTTTCCGCACTGAGGGTGTGGGGAGGAGTCCTAGCTGAGCCCTGGGGCCCCCGGAGGAGCAGGGCTGCAAAGCGGCTCTCAGAGCCCCCGGGGCTGCCCTGCGTCCCCCAGTCTGGGCTGCTCGTTGCTCCCAGGCCCTGGGACCCTGCCACCCTACCTTGGTGCTTTCCCACACTACCCCCCCCAACCTTGTCCCCTGGACACCTCCTTACCCCGCACTCTCAGCATCACTGCGCGCCCACCGTGACCTCAGGGCCAGCCTGCCATGGACCGTCTCCTCCTCCCGCAGGCTCCCTCCATTGCAGGGTGGCCAGATGTTTTGCCCCAGCTTCTGGAGGGGTGTGGGGGCGCCTGCACATCTGCCCCCGTGAGCCGGCCCCTGCCTGTTGGTTTCAGTGGGTGACTGTGTGGGGTCAGTGTCATCGGACTGAGACCCCTGGCCTGCCTGTAGCCACCCAGAACCAGGGCCTGCCTGAGGCTGGGTGCCAAGTGTCTCTGCGCCCGCGCGTCTCCAGCTGAACACCTGGGCCCGGCCTTCCCCAGGAGCCTGCCGTCAGCGCTTCCTGGGTGCGCCCCGTGTCTGGGACCCCTGGCCAGTACAGGGACTGTCCTGGCAAAGGCCCTGCCTGGGAACAGAGGGAGTCAGGCTGGAAATGGAGTCCCTGGGTGCCCTGGCCCTGCTCTGTTCTCAGTAAAGCCCCGTCTTTCAGGAGTCCTGGGCACAGGAGGTCCTCTGGGCAGCCTGGCCACTGGGAGAGGTGGGTGTGGTGGCCTCGCCCCTCTTCCTTGACCGCGGTTCTCTTCTCTGGGCCCGCCTGTCTGCTGGCTCCCTGTCCGTTGCTTCACGAGGCTGCATCCACAGCCCGTGCGCCCTGCCCTCTGGTCCAGCTGGTCCACCATGCACTGTGTGGCCGTGACGGCTTGTGGTTACGGACCCGCGGACCGGGTCGCTTCCCAGAAATACTGGACTGGGGTTGTTCCTGAGTCCCAGCTTGTCCTGCTCACCGCACGACAGGCCAGTAATCGAGAGACAGGTTGTTGGGGCAGAAGTAATGACTTTATCCTGAAAGCCAGCAGACTGAGATCGGCTGGGCATGTGCCCCCGAGGACCCGCCTTGCCCGAGTTAGAACTCAGGCCGCTTTTATACTAAAAGGGGAGGGACCGAAGTCAGACACTTCCGGGTTCCCCGCAGCTTCTGGAGCAGATGTGTGAACTTCTGCCTCCTGCAGTCATTCACAGGTGGGCCTGGTCTGGAGGGTTCCTGTGACCTAAACAAAAGTATTTTAGCCTAATGTTCATTCCCTGGGAGGCACGGTTCCAAGAGATGGGCTGTTATGGGTAATTAAAGTTTATAGGCAACATCCTTTTAGTGATTAACTTGTGATCAAACACACAGGTTCCTTCCCTATTGTAAGATCACGTTGTGCGGCGGGAGACTCCCTGGTGGTCCAATGCAGGGGCCCAGGTTCAATTCCTGGTCAGGGAACGAGATCCCACATGTTGCAACTAAGAGTTTGCATGTCACGGCTAAGACCCGGTGCAGCCAAAAAAATAAAATAGATATTAAAAACAGCTCAGTCGTGTGAACAGAGTGGGATGCAGAGGGTGTGCACCTGCTGAGGGTCTCTGGGCCCCACTGTCTGTCCTGGGGAGCCCCTGCCCCCAAATCCCACTGAGGTCTGCCTGGGGTGCCAGTTTCCCCACGTCCTGGGGTCTCTGCTGGACTGGGAAGCATCACAGCAGAGTGGAGGGTCAGAAGCCCACTGCAGGGCGAGAGGGGCGGGTTGGCTGCCCGAGGGACAGGGCACTGCCTGAGAAGTGGGGACCCGGCCGTCGGGGCCTGCGGCTGAAAGTCAGGTCTGTGGTCGGGAGCTGGCAGGTGGACAGGAGTCCCGGGGAGGCACCGAGGCCGGGCCTGCTGTGGTCAGGTGCGGCAAGATAGACTGCAAGGACAGGGAGCTTGGCTCGGACCAAGCTGGGGCCTGGGTGCAGCCTGCCGGCCCAGGGTCACCCAGCCTGTGGCCTTGTGTGGTGCTTGGAGTGTGTGTGTGTGTTGATAAGTACCTTTTCACTGGGCCCAGGAACCAGTATGAAAGTGGAAGGCTCTCAGTTGTGTCCAACTCTTGGCGGCCCCAGGGACTGTACAGTCTGTGGAATTCCCCAAGCCAGAATGCTGGAGTGGCGAGCTGTTCTCTTCTCCAGGGGCTCTTGCTGACCCAGGGATAGAACCCAGGTCTCCTGCATTTCAGGCTGAGTCATAAGGGAAGCCCAAGAATGCTGGAGCGGGGAGCCCTTCCCTTCTCCAGAGGCTGTTCCCAACCCAGGGATCGAACCCAGGTCTCCCACATTGTGGGCGGATTCTTTATCAGCTGAGCCACAAGGGAAGCCCAAGAATACTGGAGTGGGTAGCCTATCCCTTCTCCAGTGGATCTTCCCGACCCAGGAATCAAACCAGGGTCTCCTGCATTGCAGGCGGATTCTTTACCAATGAGCTATCAGGGAAGACTCAGTACTTGGTATAAGAGTTGTTTATTCCGGGCCTAACGGTAAAGAAACAAATGAGTCAAAGTTAATAGGAAAGAAAGAGTTCTTTGTCTGCACACTGTGTGCCCATCAGGGATGCAGCTCTGCTTGCCCCGCTGCCCTCAGCCCACATCTGAGTGGGGTAGTCAGGACCCCAGAAGGAGCCGGGCGGGCAGTGCGGGCACCGATGTGTTGGGCATGGCTTTGCTGAGCCTGGACTCGGGCCGTGGGTTGAACTAACAGATATCTTGCTTTTCCTCCCCCACCCAACCCCCTTTAAGAGCTGAGGAGGCGCCAGCTCAGCAGCCCCCGAAAGGACAAGCCCAGGTCAATAATGGAGCAGGTAGGCCTGGGGCGGCCAGGGGTGGCGGCTCTGTGCCCGGGGGCACCTGCTTACCCGCAGGACGCCCTCCTGTCGGGGTCCCTGATTGCCCACTGGGGCAGGTGCGAGTCGTCCCATTGGAACTGGATGTGTTTTTGCACAACATGGGGCGGCCGCTCTGCCTGCCCCGCCCCCCTTCCCAGGGAGGGCGCCTGTGGTCAGTCTGGCATGTGGCCCTGGCTGGACCCCCTTCCCGGAGGCTGAGCGCTGGGGGCGGCTGTGGGCGGCACGCTGCAGCCCCCCGCCTGGGTCAGGACACAACCTTCCGCCTGTTTCTTCCCGCCCGGGGCTCGTGTTCCCCGTCTGCATCCACACTGGGCCCTTTCTGGAGCGGTCACTAAGAGGATAGTGTGGGAGGGAACCGGGCCTCCATCTGGCTCTGGAGGGGCCTGGCCCGTGGCGGTCCCTGGCCTGCGTGGCCTCGGACCCAGGACCCTCGCAGGCTAACCGTCGATGGGAAGCTGTTCCCGGGCTCAGAGAGCTAACCCTCAGTTGAGCCCTCTGCAGGGTAAAGATGCGGAGACTGCTGTCCGAGAGGGGAGGCCTCTCAGGTGACCTGCGGTGGGGGCTGAGTTCGGGGACCAGAGTGGGCCCCAGCCCCTCTCCTGCCCTGAGCAGGGCCACTGGGCCTGCCTTTCAGAGAGGGAGCTGCTCCTTCTAACAGGCTGGCCGGGTGTCCAGTGGGTCATAGTCCCCTGAGTCCTCAGGGTTCGTGGCCGGAGGCCCAGGTTCCAGGCCAGGAACACAGGAGACCCCCTCCTCTCCCCGGCTGACACCCTGAGCGCCCCTCCCTGGCCCTGGCTTGGCCTGGCCTGCCCTGCCTCAGCTGGGATGTGACTTGGAGGGGAAGCAGCAAGGGGACCCCCAGGAGCCGCTCCCTACACTCCCGAGGAGGGAGGTGGGCGATGTGTGGGATGGAGCAGTGGACGTGCAGAGCAGGGTCAGCAGAGCTCCCCGTGGCCCATCGCTTGCTCTTGTAAATAAAGTTTTATTGGTTTCTGCCACCCCCACTCATTTACACTGTGACTCTCCTGGGGCTGCAGCAGCAGACGAGATGTGTATAAGAGACAGCCACCGCCCCCCCTTAGGCCGAGGTCCACGCTGATGGCGGTGGTCTGGGGGCCCCTGCAGTGTCCTCGGATCGGCTCCAGGCCTCGGCCCCCTCGAGCTGACATGAGGCTGCCTGCGCTCCCTGCGTCCGCCTCTGACTGTGGGGGGATGGCGCCCCCTGCAGGCCACTCCATGCCCCACCCCCTGAAGGGACAGACTCATCCCCAGGATTTCAGCTGGTTTTCTCTGATGGGGTGGCTTTCCGAAGGTGGAGACCACTTTGCTCCCTGGGCTGCCCCCTCCCACACCAGAGCACCACCCCCAACACCCGCCCGCACTGGCTGGTCCTCAGGCTCGGGGTGTCCGGGGGCGAGTGCCCACCTGGCCCCTTCCCAGACGAACCAGTATGGCCAGTACAGGCTGGGGGAAGGTCAGCACAGCCCCCTCAGTGGGCTGAGCGCCTGC
>SJYC01015163.1:0-36782 GCA_006408675.1 Madoqua kirkii
GGTAAAGGTGCTGGCTGGGGCCCCGGGGGTAGGGGTGGGCTGGGGGTGGGGTCTGCCCGCGTGGCCTGGTCCCACTGGCCCTGGCCTGCATGGACTCCCGCCTGCGCCTGTTTGCTCCCTCCTGCCAGCCGCTGGTGTTCGGCGCCATGGTGCACAGAGACGAGGCGTTCGAGACCATTTTCAGCCAGTACATGAAGATCACGTCCGCAGCCGCCGCCGGCAGCGACAGCTAGTGCTGACTCCCCTGGATGCCCCCGGGAGGTTTTCTTTTTTTTTTTCTCTTAACAGTTTGGTAGTGGAAAAAAAAGTCGGACATCTTCACGATCTTTTGCAATAATCCCCCCGGATCTGTGGTTTCCGTTGTGTTGACCCTGCGTTTTATAGACCCCTTCGTGCAGGGGTTGGGGCTCTCGAGGGCTTGGCCCGTGGATGTGGGGGCCACCGGAAAGGACGACGACACATGGGCCCCGCCGCCTGGCACGGCCAGGCCCCCTCGGTCCCCGCGGGGCAGAGACCGCCAGCCCGGGTCCCAGGGGCCAGCAGCTCTTCTGCTCCAAAGCCACAGGAGGAGTGCCCAGGGCCCCGCCGTAGAGAAGGACGTCCATGACGGGTGAGGGCCCCGCCATAGAGAAGGACGTCCGTGACGGGTGAGGGCCTGCCAGCCTCCGTGAACGGGCCGGCCCTTGAAGGAGGCCCCCGCGCGTGTGTTGGGAGCACGATGCCGGCCAGCTGCTCGGGGGCCCGCGATCGGCCTCCGGGGGGTGCGGAGAGGCCAAGGACGACAGCCGCTTGGGGGGGCTCCGAGCTTCGGGGCTCGTGCCCGCTTCCAGGCTGCAGGGCCGGCTGGGTGAGGGGCTCCTGAGCCGGAGCAGGAAGGACGAGGGTGCCCTAGGCCCCCCGAGGCGGGCTGTGAGAGGTGCTGAGCCCGCCCGGCGTTGGCAGCAGCACAGAGCGAGCCCGGAGGCCGGCCCCCACCCGGGTGCCCCCAGGCAGGGGAGAGCGGGGTCCTCGCAGGCCTGGCGTCAGAAGCCGGAAAGGCGTCGGGACCAGCCCGAGACCGCAGGGATGGACATGCCGAGCCGCCGAGCACACTTCCAACAGCGGGCCCCGCCAGCCCTCAGCTGTCCCGCATCCCCGGGGCCCTGCCGGCCCTCAGCTTGTCCTGCATCCCTGGGTGTCACTGGGATCGTTGTTTTTTTGAAGAAACAGAAGATTATATTTTTTACAGAGAGCAAGCTGTTTTTCTTATTTTTGTATCATTTTTGAGATGTGATTTTTACCTTTGCTCCAATTTGCTGGTTGGGTGAGTGATGTGGTGGCCTTGCCCAGGTCACACCCCCAGAGGGGGTCCCACCCCCACGGGGAGCCTCCCCCACCAGCTCCCAAAGCACATGCCCCGGTCCGGACCGTACGTGCGGGGCCAGCCTGGCTCCCTGTCCCCCCGGCGCTGGGATCTTGTGATTCTGCAGGTCGACCTTGAACAGACGTAGGCAGAGCCCACCCTCAGCCTGGGCTTTGGACCCTGGTCAGCACAGGTGGGCCGAGTCTCAGGGGCTGGGTGAGGGTCCACAGCCAGTGGGGACCCCCTCCGGGCTGGAGGCAGGCGAGGTGGGCCCTGGACTGGGTCCAGGACGACTGCGGGGGCGACACCGGGACCACTGTGTGGTTAGCATGTGCCCCCAGCCTGGGGGTGGAGGGCCCTATGGGGAGCGGACTTGCTGTCTTCAGCCGCCTGGCTCGGTTTGAGTCCCTTCCGAGGAGGAAGGGAGATGAAAACTGACCATGTGCTGCGGGTGGCCACCAGGGGCCAAGGCAGGCCCTGCCTGGAAGCCCGGGGCCTCGACCGGGAAGGGCGCAGGCCCGGGAGACGCCCTGTCAGCAAGAGCCTGTGTTGTTTTTACTGAATCATGTAAATCTGGGCAGATGTTTAATTTCTGCGACTAATCACGGAACTAGAATGAATGTTAACATTTTTTATGTCTGGAGCTTGAGTCTATTTTCAATCTGTAAAAACTCGTTACCAGTGTTACTTTTGTTCAACAAAAGGATTGTACTGTATGAAGAACTAATCGAAAAAAAATCCTCCTGTAACATTTTTTTTAAAAAAAAACACCTTGTTTAAAGAAAAAGTCTTGTATAAATTATAAATTTTTATTTAAATAAATCTGGAGCGTGTTGTGCTCACAGCAGGGGAGGGTGCGGGCTGGCATTCCTGGCAGGGTCCGGTGGCCAGCAGCGCTGGAGGGCAGTGGGGTTTTGGCGTCAAGGCCCAGGGGTGAGGTGGGTCCCCCGGGAGTGGGCCGCGGGGGCAGGCAGGGGGGCTGTGCACACGGACAGGCCAGGAACAGGGAGGCAGAGGCCGGCTTCCGGAAGAAGGAAGCCAGTGATGAGTGGTGGCCGGCGGGGAGGGGTGTCCAGGGGCTGCACACTCCCTGGAGGTGGGGGATGCTCAGGCCTGGCCTCCTGGGGGCCGTGGGCATCTCTGGGGCTGGGTGCTGCTTGCAGCTCCCCCCTAGGCTGAGAGGCGGGAGGCGGATGGGCCCTGGGCAGAGGGGTCCTTGGCAGCACGTCCGCAGGTCCACTCGCCGACGCTGGACGCGGATGCAGGAGCCTGCCTGGCGCCGGGGCCATGCACTGACCTGTGCTGGGGGCCCGGCGGTGCAGGGCAGGGCTCTGGGGGCAGAAGGGGGAGACCGGCGCACAGAGGGAATGAAATGAACATCTTTGTTCTTGAATTGGGGCTCTCTCCACAGGTGCTGTTTACAGCATGGCATTTGGGGAATGGATTTTACGACTGATGGACAGGTAAATAAGGAGGGCACACACTGACCAAAGCGGGTGCTCATGGTGAACCGAGAACTGGGTCTGGTCCGGTTCTCCCCACGGTAACCAGCTGGCAGAGCTGATTCCAAAGTTATTTGCTGAAACAGACTCGAGTGAGATGTGAGGGACCCTGAAGACTGCAGAGGTGTCGGGGACTGGCAGCTGCGGTCTGTGATCCGAGGGAGACCCTAGTGTCTGGCTGTCTGAGATCTGCCCCAAAACCACTGGGACAGGCAGCCCAGCCCCTTCTTGTGGAACCAGCATCCTCCACTGTCAAGGGCTGGCATCCCACCACCAAGGTCGTAAAGGAAGACAGACATTCCAGTATCTGTGTCTACAGACAGCCCCCAGGCCTGCAGATAAATGAGGCAAGCTTTCTGGATATAATCCCATTCATAAAAAACAACTGCATTTCTGCTTAAAGGAGAGTAGCCTCACAATACCGATGTTTTTAAGAACAAATCCAAATAAAACTGAGAGATACGGAAAAATTATAAGGCTCTATTAAATGACATGAATGAGGACTGACGTAAATGAAAACATACGCAATGTTAATAGACTGGAAAATTTCATTTCATGATGAAGATGTCTTAACACCCCCTAAATGAAACAAGCTGAGAAAATGACATCGTATGATCACTTTATGTAAGTAGCAAAACCCACAAAGCTGAATACACTATCTGAGGATGTGAACACATACGGAAGGGAAGAAACCTGTCTCTGCCCTCTTAGGTTCAGTTACTGGGGTCTGCAAGTTAAATCAAAAGGCAAGGTAGGAGAAAAGGCATGGAGTTTTTATTTAGTGCTAATATGTATGTATTTTTTTGTTCCTGGGGGCCCTTGTAGAAAGAGTCTGACCCAGAGAGGTGGTCAGACTCAGGGCTTTATATGCTGTTTTAAGAAAGGGCGATGCATTTGTCAAGAAGTGACAAGGTGAAGAAAAGGTAGCTAGGGCTTCTTGGGCAACGTGAACATACTGAGGAATTTTATTTGGGGGGACACTAATGGGACAGAGTGAAAGATGCTTGGTTGTGTCCACCTCTTTGCAACTCCGTGGACTGTACAGTCCCTGGGATTCTCTGGGTCAGAATAGTGGAGTGGAGAGCCTTCCCCTTCTCCAGGGGATCATCCCATCCCAGGGATTGAACCCAGGTCCCCCGCCTTATGGACAGATTCTTTACCAGCTGAGCCACAAGGGGCTGGCTAACCGAACAGAAGGGTGGTTTTATCACTCAGGTTGGTTTGTCAGCTGGGTGCTGACTCTGTCTCCAGGGACAGGGGCAGCCCTTGAGGGCGGGGGGGCTCACCTCACAATCGGCAAGGCGTGTCCCTCCCGGCAGACACGCAGGCAGCTCTGTCTGCACCAGCTGCTGCTTCACTGTCCTCTGCTCAGAACACCCTCGTGCCCAAGTGGCCCACGTGGGGTGCTGTGTTCTGATCCCCTCACGTGGGTGAGGCAAGCGATTCACTCCAGTTTTAAAACCATAGTTCCCTCGTCCGTGGGGGCAGGGGAGGCTCAGGCCACAAGCGCAACGGGGAGGAGCCTGGGGGTGAAGATCAGTTCCTTGGCATGGGTGGTAGGCTCACCATTGCTCATTTTCTTTAAATTGTATGTGTTTTCACAAAAAATACTCTGCTTTGAAAGACAACAGGAATTTGTAAGAGAAAAAAAAAGAAAGACCACATTCTGCCCAAAGTAACAACTTTTATTTGTTTTCTCAAACATATCAGAGCAAATTCACTGTTTTCTAACCTTGAAGCCAGCAAGATTAGAAAGGAAGTTAAGCCACTTTCCGTTGCCACCGCCAGTTCCAGGGGCCGCCGTGAGGGCAGAGTCAGCTGGCGCCGAGGGCCTGGCACACCGGCCACCCTGGCCTCTGCATGACCGGGAGGGAACAAGGGAACCGCGGCACCACCAAGCACAGGGTCACAACTGGACCAGCACTTCTCAGCGACCCTGGGTCCTCCCTGTCCAGCCACCAGTTCCGATTTTTCCTTAAAATCCTGGAGTTAAGGCTGTGGTCGCTCCACCAGAGTCCTGGCTCGTGGGAAGGTCGGAAAGGTACTGGTCCCGGGGTGGGGTCGTCCGCAGCTCCTGGGGTGGGGGTGGAGGCTCAGACAGTCACAGGACCCCCAGGGACAGTTCCAGAATCTGTGGTTTTGAAGGTCAGCAAGCGGTTGGTGAATATGGCCAAGGCCACTGGGGAACCACGTGGCATTACAGGGGTGGGGTGGGGGGCTCCTTCTTGAACAGAACATGCTTACTCCGGCCTAGACTGTTTTTCTAGAAATGGCAATGGGTTTCGGGGCAGACTAGTGATTGACGTTTCCCAGGGACAATCAAGACCGTGGAGACCCTCTTGGGGACCCTTTAGGAACACGGTCTCCTGAAACACCCCTGTCAAAGCTGCCCTGGGTGGGAATGAGCCAGGACGTGCCACGTGGATGAGTTCTGAGAATGAAGGACACCTGTTAGACGCAAGGGTGACTGCCGGACCCTGTGTGGTGGCCGGCGGCCCTCAGACCGCCTCTTGTAACAGTCGAGCTCCCTTTTCACGAGTCCAAGTGGGGCAGCAACCTCTTAGGCCTCACAGAAAGCTGCTGCAGACACGCCGTCCACGCAGAGAATCACAAACACACACGAAGCCGGGCCGGGCCAGGCGCCCCCCGGCCCGGGGTAGGGCCCTCACTTGCACAGCAAACAAATAAAAACACAGCCAGCGAGGACACTGTTTATGCTCTTCCGGCTTATAGGACGAACCGTGCAATAAATATACGGAAGGAAAGGTGAAGACAACAAAGGCCTGGACCTGGATCCCGTGTACAGACTCAGGGCTGCGGGAAGGGCACCCCGGGACAGTGGGGCTCTCGGTCTGAAGTTCATGGGCTGCTTCCCGTCTCCCCACCAAGCCCAGGCCACCAAGCCCAGGCACGGCGGCCCCCACCGTGGGCAGAGCATTCGGGGCATCTAAGCACTGAGACACTCGCCGGGGCGCCACGAGCAGCCGGTTTCTGAGGCTCCTGACTTGTCCTCCCACCGGATTGTCTAGAAGCGCTGCTGTGTCGGGAGTGCGGCCTGGGGAGTCCCTCCTGCTCGCCGGGCCAGGCTGCGGGAGGCAGACGAGGATGTTGCCTAGTAGACGGCCCTGGGCAGACAAGGGCATCGCTGCCTTGTAGGTGCGCGAGACAGGAAGCGTCCAGACGCGCTGCTCCAGTTTTGAGGGAAGAGGCAAGTGCTGCAAGGCAAGCCGCTCCTCAGCAGGCGCCGGCCACCAGTGCCGCAGGGCAGTCCTGCCGGGAAGCCCGGGGGCCCCCGACGCGCTGCCCCTGAGTTGCTGCGTTAGAGCCACAGGCGGGCCGTCGGCACGGCTGCAGTCTAAGGGGCCGGCTCCCCAGCTGGCACGGGCCCCCTGCAGGGGCTGAGACGTGTGAGATGCAGCCCACAGACGCACACAGAACCGAAAATACCAAATGCGTCCACAAGAATTGCTGACAAAACGTTATTTTTTCTAAAATCAATATTCAACTATCAAAAATAAATTTCTAAATTTGAATGTATCGCAACATAATTGGTCTGTCGTCATTGTCTGAGACACGGTTCCCATGGCCGGCGCTCAGCCGCGGGACTCCTGTTTGGGGCTTTCTTCGATTCCTCGTGCGAAGAGCCGGACCAGCTGGCAGTGGACCCTGTGGAGACAGAGGGCCACACTGAGACCCCGACCCCCAGCCCTGGGGCGAGGTGGGCCTCAGTCACCAGGGGGTCGGGTCAGGGGCTCGGGGAAAAGTCCTGACACCCGTGAGAGACTGAGTTTGCAAAGGGCAGTGGTGGCCAAGCAGAAATCCAGGACTGCGCAGACCCATCCGTGAGCAGAGGGACAGCCCCATGGGCCAGCTCCCTCCCTTCCTGGGTCCGCTCATCAGAACCCAGCCGTGGGGCGGGTCCCACAAGGAGCACTCTGAGCACCAGGAGACACAGTCCAGGAGGCAAGGGGTCCCACCCTCCACCACAAGCACAGCTTGTGAGCCTGGGGCTTGGAGGTCTGCAGGGGCTCCTGGGCCCACCCCCACCCCGGCAGGGCCTCCCCCCGACGTTATGAATGACATCACAGGCGCCTCGGAGATGCTGCGTCATAAAAACCCCCGAAGTGACGTGCTGTTCCAGGCGCCATAATATCCACCAAGATGCACAGGACCTATTTCGCGAGGGAACCTTTCCTGTCAACCATTCCTAAGCTGGCACCAAAAACACCTGCATCTCCTGAACTTGTGAAATGAGTGTGCCGAAGGCGGAGCCCTGCACACAGGACCGTGGGACGGGTTTCCTTGGGGCCTTGGGGCCCTCCTGCCCTGAGATGCAAGGGGTGAGGTCGCTGCCACACTGCTTCACCCCGGCTGCAAGAGCAGGGACAAGCAGGCCGCGGCTCGGGGAGGCTGCAGAGCCTGCTCCTGCCTGTGGCTCTGCTTGGACGCCAAGGGTCGAGAGGCCCGGCTGGGCTCAGCGGCTGGTTGCCTGAGAAGCCATCTACAGTGGGGAGGGCGCGCAGCACGCCGAAACGGGGAAGCTGTGCCCCAGCTGTCCTCCCACGCTGCAGGGGCGGGGCTGCGTGCCCGCTCGTGGCCACCTTCCTCATGTGACCCACTCACTATGGTAACGAGGGTCCAGTTTGGTTTGCTTAAAGTGGGCTTCCCTGGTGGTCCAGACAGTAAGGAGTCTGCCTGCAATGCAGGAGACCCAAGTTCTCCTGGGAAGGTCCTCTGGAAAAGGAAATGGCAACCCACTCCAGTGTTCTTGCCTGGGAAATTCCATGGACAGAGGAGCCTGGCGGGCTGCAGTCCAAAGAGTCGGACATGACTAAGCAACTAACACTTTCACTTTTCTCTCAAGATCCTAAAGACGTTTGTAACAGGACAGAAAGAATCCTCCCAGAACTAAACAGCTCCTCTCAGTCTCTCAGGGGCTTCCCAGGTGGCGCTGGTGGTAAAGAAGCCGTCTGCCAATGCAGGAGACTAAGAGATGCAGGTTCAATCCCTGGGTGGGAAGGATCCCCTGGAGGAGGACATCGAAACCCACTCCAATATTCTTGCCTGGAGACTCCCCCATGGACAGAGGAGCCTGGCAGGCCAGAGTCTATGGGGTCACAAGAAGTCGGACACGACTAAAGCAACTTAGCACGCTTACACCCACACCTCCATCAACAGCCTTAAAAAAAAAAAAAAAAAGAACACGTTTGACTGTGTCCTTCCATGGGGAACAACCTTTTTTCGCACGTATATAAAAAAAGAAACAAACACCTTTCTTGGCACTTAACATTTCACCTGGTTATGCAATACACATAACCAGATTGCAGATTCCCAAGTCCAAATACAATAGGCCTAACGGATTTGGGGCTGGAGGAGCAGGCCTGGCACCTGGACCTTAGCTCAGCCGTGGGTTCCTCGGGCTGGAGCATGTCCTGGTGGTGTCAGTGGACCCAGGGCTCCGAAAGCGCCCACAAAGGGAGGTTATTAGTTTAAGTCGTTAGGAGACGCAGGGGAACAACAGTGCAGGGTGTGGCAGAGAAAGTCAAACGGAGGGGCTCCCACCCCAGCATCCTCCCAACACGGACACAAGGGCATTTCCCAGACCTGCCTGGGCACGCCCGGGGGTTCACGGCGGGCTGCCACACGCCAGGCGGTAGGGTGCCGCCTCCACCCACCTGACCTCGACGGCCGGGCTGCTGAGCACCTCCCCGTCACAGTTCCAGCTGCTGCTGGAGGCGCGGCAGCAGCAGGAGCTGGGGTGCTCGCTGCACAGCTGCCCCAGCCGCTTCTTCCCGCGGCCCAGCACGCTGCTGTCCTCGTCCTCCGCGGGCTTGGACACAAACTGGAACTTCTTGACGCGATAGACTTCCACGAAGGTGAAGTCAAACTAGCGGGAGACAGCCAGAAGGGAACGCGGGCTCAGCGGCGCTGTGCTGGGGGCAGGACCACCATCGGGGCCCACAACGTGCGGACACGAGACATGGTCACCACCACGCTGCAAGCCCGGTCTCATCCACGCTGCGTGGCACTTGTTGAAGAATCCCGTCGTTCCCGAGCAGCGACTTGTACCGTTCTGTACCTTTTTAACAAGCGGTACTTTAAAAGCCACATGAAAACACTGTTGGACCAGATCTTAGAAAAAATTTAACAGCCGTGAACTTTACTACAATCTGAGACAGATCAAGAGTGGCAACTGTCTGGAGACGTTAGACTCGGGAGCCCGCGACCCCGCGTCACTACACGCATGACAGCGACTAAGGGTCTCAGCAGAGCCGCTTCCCCGGAGCCCGAAGACTGTGCTGCGAGGGCAGCCGGAAGCGGCGCTGCATCAGCCTATCCCGTCTGCAAACAGGAAGAGAAGCGCCGGGAGCACATGGAGACACCCGCGGGGCCTGGCGCCCAGAGTTGAGGCTCCGTGGGCGAGGCCTTACGAGGAGGGAGCACGTCCGCAGTTCACAGTGGGCGACAGGCAGGCAGAGGAGTCTGCTGCGGCCCCTTGCACGCGCAGCGATGCCCGCGGGCTGCCCGGGCGGAGGGCGCACGCGCGCAGGCGGCGTGGAGGCCGCACGACCCTTACCTGGTCGCCCTGGTTGGTGTGCCTGACCAGAAAGCGCAGGAAGTTGAACCGGGAGCACTTCCGTAAACACCTTTCTTGGCACTTAACATTTCACCTGGTTATGCAATACACATAACCAGATTGCAGATTCCCAAGTCCAAATACAATAGGCCTAACGGATTTGGGGCTGGAGGAGCAGGCCTGGCACCTGGACCTTAGCTCAGCCGTGGGTTCCTCGGGCTGGAGCATGTCCTGGTGGTGTCAGTGGACCCAGGGCTCCGAAAGCGCCCACAAAGGGAGGTTATTAGTTTAAGTCGTTAGGAGACGCAGGGGAACAACAGTGCAGGGTGTGGCAGAGAAAGTCAAACGGAGGGGCTCCCACCCCAGCATCCTCCCAACACGGACACAAGGGCATTTCCCAGACCTGCCTGGGCACGCCCGGGGGTTCACGGCGGGCTGCCACGCGCCAGGCGGTAGGGTGCCGCCTCCACCCACCTGACCTCGACGGCCGGGCTGCTGAGCACCTCCCCGTCACAGTTCCAGCTGCTGCTGGAGGCGCGGCAGCAGCAGGAGCTGGGGTGCTCGCTGCACAGCTGCCCCAGCCGCTTCTTCCCGCGGCCCAGCACGCTGCTGTCCTCGTCCTCCGCGGGCTTGGACACAAACTGGAACTTCTTGACGCGATAGACTTCCACGAAGGTGAAGTCAAACTAGCGGGAGACAGCCAGAAGGGAACGCGGGCTCAGCGGCGCTGTGCTGGGGGCAGGACCACCATCGGGGCCCACAACGTGCGGACACGAGACATGGTCACCACCACGCTGCAAGCCCGGTCTCATCCACGCTGCGTGGCACTTGTTGAAGAATCCCGTCGTTCCCGAGCAGCGACTTGTACCGTTCTGTACCTTTTTAACAAGCGGTACTTTAAAAGCCACATGAAAACACTGTTGGACCAGATCTTAGAAAAAATTTAACAGCCGTGAACTTTACTACAATCTGAGACAGATCAAGAGTGGCAACTGTCTGGAGAGCGTTAGACTCGGGAGCCCGCGACCCCGCGTCACTACACGCATGACAGCGACTAAGGGTCTCAGCAGAGCCGCTTCCCCGGAGCCCGAAGACTGTGCTGCGAGGGCAGCCGGAAGCGGCGCTGCATCAGCCTATCCCGTCTGCAAACAGGAAGAGAAGCGCCGGGAGCACATGGAGACACCCGCGGGGCCTGGCGCCCAGAGTTGAGGCTCCGTGGGCGAGGCCTTACGAGGAGGGAGCACGTCCGCAGTTCACAGTGGGCGACAGGCAGGCAGAGGAGTCTGCTGCGGCCCCTTGCACGCGCAGCGATGCCCGCGGGCTGCCCGGGCGGAGGGCGCACGCGCGCAGGCGGCGTGGAGGCCGCACGACCCTTACCTGGTCGCCCTGGTTGGTGTGCCTGACCAGAAAGCGCAGGAAGTTGAACCGGGAGCACTTCCGGATGAGGATGAGGTCGGAGGAGCCGTCCCCGAGGTGGGCGGCCGGGGAGAGGCCCTGTGGGCTCCGGGGACAAGCGCAGGACATGTTGGTGGCGTTGATGGCCAGGAACTGCCCGCAGAGGACCTTCCACTCCTCCACCTCCTCTGAAGCGGAGGAAGCACCGCAGTTAAGGCACTCAGCCGTGTCTGACCCTTTGAGGCCCCATGGACCGCAGCACGCCAGGCCTCCCTGTCCATCACCAACTCCCAGAGCTTGCTCAAACTCATGTCCATCAAGCCGGTGACGCCGTGCAACTGTCTCAAGCCACGCTAAACTGGGACCTGGCAGGTGGGGTGGGCTCCCTACCCTTCGGCATCAGCACAGAGACAGCCTGCCCGCAGTCACCTCCTGAGAGGCAGTCCTCCCCAGGGTTGGGGTGGGGGGCTCTGGGACCACCAGCTAGGGCAGGGGTCGGCAGATCTGGCCTGCCACCTGAGTGTGTGTGGCCTGTGAGTTAAGACTGAGTTTTACATTTTTAAATGGTTGCAGGAAAAATAAAATCAAATGAGGAAAGTATCGTGTGATCTATGGAAATGACATGGAACAGATTTCAGCATCTTCAAATAGCCCCTAACTTTCATCTCAGGCCGCAGTGAGGCCACTCGCTGACCCCCAGTTCCAGAGTGTTCTGGAGACAGGCGCATGGCAACTCAGAGGGAAGCGGCGAGAGGGGCCCTTCCACAAAATCTGCTCTTCCCCAAGGTCCAGCAAAGGCCACGGGCGCCTGGCCTGGAGGAGCCGAGGAGCGGGTGCTCCGCGGGGAGGGAGGAGGGGCCCGCCGGCCCGGACACCTTACCTGTGCCGTCCAGGCCGTACAGCGAGCGCTTCTGCTCCTCCTCCAGCTGCTGCCTGCTCTGCCTGCACACGGGGCACCTGGGGCCACAACAGCGCCTGGTCGAGTCCTGCGCACAGCGGCCCGTCAGCCCCGCCCCCGTGCAGCAGGATGCGGCCTCCGAGGCTCCGCTTAAAAATCTTTCCTTGCACGTTACTTTGAGCTCTCAAAATTAGACCTGCTCTTAGAAATTACACAGGCAACATATCCTTCTCGGAAACTTCCGGAAGTTACCAAAAGCCAGGCGCATCCCTTGGGGGCCCTGAGTCGGCTCCGGGGAGGGGTGAGTTCGGCCTGTAGTTGGTGGGGGGCACCGGCGAGAGCAGAAACCAGCTGCAGTGCCTGCTGTGGACCCTCCTGAGCCTGTGTCCCTTTGCATAACAGGTACCACGTTTGGTCCGGTGGGTGACAAGCGAGTCAGTGGCTCAGAGCTCGGGGTGTGGGGGAGCCTTTCAGGGTTTGGGGGACCCTGGCTGCTGGACATGATGAAACAGCACCCCCCATCTTACACTGCAAGGACCGCCCCACTCACAACCCCAGCTGGTCCTGCTTCCGTCTCATCATCTGAACAGAAACACACATGTGAGACATGCTTACCCTGCCCGGCAGGGTTTCCGGTCCCTCGGGGAGCCCACCGTGTGCTGAGCTGGCAGGAAGGACACTGTGCCTTCGTAGCAGTGATGGGAGAAGAAGGTCTTCAACCCTGAGGATGGAGCGGGAGGGAGAGGAGACGTCCGTCAGCCTCGCGGAGGGGCTGGCGGGTCGCAGGGGACAGAGTATCCGCACAAGGACAGGGCCCCTCCGGCCTCTGGCTGAGCCGCCGCCACTGTCTGGAGGTGCTGCAGGCTCCCGGCTGCCAGGGCCGCCTTCTGCGCTGGCAGAGGGGGCGTCTCGGCCATCAGGCACCCCTGTGGCCTCGGGTTCCGCCTGTGAAGCCCAGGGCGCACCCCCAGGCTTGGGCCTGTCTTCCTCAACTCTGGGGTCTCTGGGGGCTGCCTCTCATGATAGAACGCTGACTGAGGAGGAGCCGCTCCTCATGGACAGGTAAAGATAGCGGCTTCTTGGACGGAACCTAGTCCTGGGGAAGATGCCGCGGAGACGGCCGAAGTGACAAGGATGTAGAGAACGACACACACACGGGGCTGACAAGCAGAGGCAGGCCTGAGAGGGCTGACTCCGGCTGTGAAAGAAGGTCTACCGTGGGTTACGCGCTATCAAATTTCACTGCAGGCCACGGAGACATCGTTCCTGGAAGAAGAGTTGATCGACGCAGCCAACTTCACTGTCGTCTTATTTTAGGAAATTGCGACACCCCGCCTTCAGCACCCCCACTCCGATCCATCAGCAGCAGCACAGAGGCAAGGCCCTGTACCCCACAAAGGTTACGACCCTGAAGGCTCAGACGGCGGTTAGCGGCTTTTAACCGTGAAGAACTTTCAGATTAAGGTACGCGCCTTTCTCAGCTATAACCCTACCGTACACGGTACACTCTGGTGTACACATAGCTTCACGTGCACAGGGAAAGCGAAAAGCTCACGTGGCCTGCTTTATTCAGACGTTTGCTTTCTCAAAGTGGTCTGGAACTGAGCCCTACATGTCTCCAAGGTGTGCCTGTAAGTTTTACCCAAAGGTGAACCGTAAGGGGAGTGGCCAGAGAAATGGCAAATTAAATACAGCCAAGAAGGAGGGGCTTCCCTGGCGGCCCAGTGGCTAGAACGCGGAGTGTCCGTTGCCTGGGGCCTGAGGAATCGGGAACTATGATCCCGAAAGCCACGTGGTGCAGCCAAAAAAACACAATGAACAAGTGAACAGAGCCAGGGCGTTCGCCTCAGCCCCAAGAGTGTCGGGCTCCGAGCCCTTCGTCCCGCCAGCCCGTTCTGCACTGGGGCTGCCCCGGCGGCTCAGCTGGTAACGAGTCCGCCTGCCGTGCGAGAGACCTGGGCTCCACCCCTGGGTTGGGAAGATCCCCTGGAGAAGGGAGAGGCTCCCCACTCCAGTATTCCGGCCTGGAGAATCCCATGGGCCGTATAGTCCACGGGGTTGCAAAGAGTCAGACACGACTGAGCACCTTTCATGCCACTCTGTGTTTAAACGCCGAAAGCTGGTGCTGCCCACGGCCTGAAATGCAGACCCTCACTGGCTCGTCCGACTTGGGGTCAGCCGGCCTCCATCCTCGGCCCTGCACCCTGGGGCCCGCGCCCCAGGGAGAGGGCGGAGGGCTACCTGAGAAGTCGTATCTGGCGAGGCCCATCCACCGCTTCTTCTCGCTGTCTTTGATGATGTCCCCGTAGAAGCCGTAGCCCAGCAGGGACACCGAGTACCGCAGGAGCGTGCTGTTGTGGTGCACAGCCGACACGTCCATGGACAGCGAGTCCCCTGCGGAGAGAGGCCGAGTGGGAGCCGCCCCCGCCTGGCCCCTGGAACCGACAGGGGCTACACGGTACACTCTGGTGTACACATAGCTTCACGTGCACAGGGAAAGCGAAAAGCTCACGTGGCCTGCTTTATTCAGACGTTTGCTTTCTCAAAGTGGTCTGGAACTGAGCCCTACATGTCTCCAAGGTGTGCCTGTAAGTTTTACCCAAAGGTGAACCGTAAGGGGAGTGGCCAGAGAAATGGCAAATTAAATACAGCCAAGAAGGAGGGGCTTCCCTGGCGGCCCAGTGGCTAGAACGCGGAGTGTCCGTTGCCTGGGGCCTGAGGAATCGGGAACTATGATCCCGAAAGCCACGTGGTGCAGCCAAAAAAACACAATGAACAAGTGAACAGAGCCAGGGCGTTCGCCTCAGCCCCAAGAGTGTCGGGCTCCGAGCCCTTCGTCCCGCCAGCCCGTTCTGCACTGGGGCTGCCCCGGCGGCTCAGCTGGTAACGAGTCCGCCTGCCGTGCGAGAGACCTGGGCTCCACCCCTGGGTTGGGAAGATCCCCTGGAGAAGGGAGAGGCTCCCCACTCCAGTATTCCGGCCTGGAGAATCCCATGGGCCGTATAGTCCACGGGGTTGCAAAGAGTCAGACACGACTGAGCACCTTTCATGCCACTCTGTGTTTAAACGCCGAAAGCTGGTGCTGCCCACGGCCTGAAATGCAGACCCTCACTGGCTCGTCCGACTTGGGGTCAGCCGGCCTCCATCCTCGGCCCTGCACCCTGGGGCCCGCGCCCCAGGGAGAGGGCGGAGGGCTACCTGAGAAGTCGTATCTGGCGAGGCCCATCCACCGCTTCTTCTCGCTGTCTTTGATGATGTCCCCGTAGAAGCCGTAGCCCAGCAGGGACACCGAGTACCGCAGGAGCGTGCTGTTGTGGTGCACAGCCGACACGTCCATGGACAGCGAGTCCCCTGCGGAGAGAGGCCGAGTGGGAGCCGCCCCCGCCTTGGCCCCTGGAACCGACAGGGGCTGGAAAGCTGCTCTGTGGGGAGGGAACAGCAACAGGGCCAGGAAGCTCGCTAAACGCTGAGCGGACAGCGGTCTTGCGGAGGAGGACGAGGCGCCTGGCTTCTCAGCCGTAAAGTCAGAAGGCCCCGCCTGTAAACACGGCTCATCTGTGACTGCGGGGACTCGGAGTATAGCACTGAAGTCGGGGACGAGGACAGGGCAGGGAGCCCCTCGGGGGCCCTGCAGGCACCTGGACCGCGCAGGGCAGCGGCGAGAGCTGCAGGGCCTCCTGCCTGGGGACGCGCCATCTGGAGGAGTGGGGGGTCTGCCCCCCAGGATGCTAAGGGGCCGAGTCCTGAGCAGGGAAGAGGGCTGAGAGCAGGGCTCCAGACGGGCGGGGAGCGCCGGCCAGTGCAGGCGGTGCGGGGAGCGCCGGCCGGGGCACGAGTGCCAGGCGCCTCAAGGCTGGGTGAGGGCCCTGGAGGGTCTGAGCAGCGCTTGTGTTTCTCACGGTCACCCAGCTGGACGAGCTGGAGGGCGGCAGGGGAGGCCGGCAGAGAGGGCCCCGCGGGGGGACGGGCCGGGGCACCAGTGTGGCGAGACAGGCGGACGCCCGCATGCGCCTGGAGCCCTGGGGTCCCGCGAGCCAAGCGCGGCAGTGCCGGGGCACCTACCCACGATGATGTGCAGAGCCGAGGTCTCCGCGTCGTTTGTGCCCACGGTCGAGTAGCACACGCAGTCTGTCGACCCTGAGACGGGGAGCAAGAACTTAAGATGCTAAGGTGTTTCCGAGTAGGGAGCAGTAAGCACGTCCTTTTCTTCCAAGGACTGGGAGCAAGGGCAGCGTGCACGCCGTCTAACCTGCAAAATGAGCTCCTGAGGTTGTTACTGTCCATTGCTCAGGTGCTAGGTCGTGTCCAGCTCTTCGTGACCCATGGACCGCAGCACGCCGGGCCGCCCTGTCCATCACCAACTCCCAAACCCATGGCCATCCAACCATCTCATCCTCTGTCTCGCCCTTCTCCCCCTGCCCTCAATCTTTGCCAGCATCAGGGTCTTTTCCAGTGAGTCGGCTCTGCATCGGACCGTAGCACTGAGGTTGATCATCAGGAATGCTGAGACTGACCTCGATTGCTATCAATGAGCTCCTCACAGAGCTTTCAGAGACCTCTCCTGGGCCCTGTGTGGGGCGCGGGGGGTGCCTCTGGGGTTGGGGGGCAGGACCTGCCCAGTGCCTGGCTGCTATAAGGATGGGCAGCAGCCCTGGGGCTCCAGACCACCAGCCCCAAGGAGCTCCAGGGGAAGCGCGCACAGGGCAGCTGAGGGGCACAGAAGCGGCACGGTGGACTCGGGGGTCGTGAGACACCCGGAGCCCCCCAGCCCAGGCCTGGGTCGTCTGTGAAGGGCAGGCGGCCTCAGAGCACCCAGCTAGGGTCTGGATCAGTGATACCACGGGTCCTCCCGAGGCTGTCCTGGTTCTAACTGGGTCACCACCTGAGTGGGCAGAGACTCTCCCAGGTGCTTATTTATAGCAGGCTCCTGCACCCTGCCCCCCCGAGATCCTGACTCAGTAGGCTGGGGACGGGGCTGAAACTGAAATTTAACACGTCTGCAGAACCGCTGAAAACCCCAGTCCAGACTTCCCCAAAGTAAACTGACGGTGCCTAGAACTGCACAATAAATACTGCGGAGACGCACGGCCAGCACTGACCGAGACCCATCACAATCCCCGCCGCGCTAACAGGCAGGCAGCTCGGCCGCAGGCAGGGTGCAGACACTGTGTCCACAGGCCCCGGAGCATTCTCCACGTCCCTCAGCCTGCGTGACGCGGGACGGGGCTGCAGGTCCACGGCTGTGAAAAGATGCGCTGAATCGCAGGCAGCCTCGGTTATCTCTCAGAGCAACAGAGTCTGGTCCAGTTTGCGATCAGAATAAGGGCTCTTCGAGTGTTAATAGTTAATCTAAGCTAACTGATGTCTTCTTACGGCTGGTAACATATAAACTCATACAAACGTGCAACCTCACCAGCATCTTCAGCTAGAAAATGGAGCGATGGCACCATTCACACCCGAGCCTGACCCACCAGGGTCCCTGCCGCTGCAGCTCAGACAAGGGCAGGGAGGGCGTCCCCTCCCGGTTAGATGTATGCAGAGCCCCTGCCTCACTACCCCCTGACTACAGTGGGTTCTTTGAAAGAACAAGGTGCTTCCTTGAGTCATGAAACACGCTGAGCCAGCCAGCTTGGGACAAGCCAGCCGCCTTACATCCGGAGGCCCCCCGCCCGACCGCCCAGCCCCGCTCCAGGCACCAGTCCCTTCTTCCAGGCCCCCTGCTCTCCGGGCTCCCTGTCTCCTCCACTGTGCTCCGGGGGCCCACTGCCCACCCACCGTCAACGGCCGGCTCTCTCAGAGCGCAGACCACCGCCACCACCTGGCGGGAACCTGGTGCCCAGGGAGGAGGGCAGGTCCCCTTCCTGCAAGCAGCCGTGGTCCCACATCAGGTGCCTGGAGAGAAGAACAACCTGAAATGGCGTGAACCTGAAGTCAAAGCCACGGGCGACCCGCCCGGCCTGCACCCGGTGGACAGACCCCGACACCCGACACCCAGACACCCGGCCCTGGCCAGTGGACAGACCCTGACACCCGACACCTGGACACCTGGCCCTGGCCAGTGGACAGACCCTGACACCGGACACCTGGCCCTGCCCAGTGGACAGACCCGGACACCCGGACACCTGGCCCTGCCCAGTGGACAGACCCTGACATCCGGCCCCCTCATAGTGGACAGGCCCTGACACCCAGGTGGCCCCAGTGGACAGACCTGGATGCCAAGCCCCTGTCCAGTGGACAGATCCCATCCACCCCAGCCCCCAGTGGACCGACCCCTCCCACCCCAGCCCCACTGGACAGAGCCCGACGTCGGGCCCACGTACCTGCGGGGATGATGCCGATGCGCAGTGGGCTGGGCACTAGCGTGGCCCGGGGCTGGTTCTGGTCCACACCGGCGTCCCTCTGTGTCCTGCCTACCAGGCCGTGCAGGACCTCACTGAACATGCCATCTCCGCCCACGCACACGATGCTGCCGGAGGAAAAGAGGGCAGATCAGCACCCGCGGCGGCTCCCAGCTCCCCGAGGGTCCCGGCAGGCCCTTCCCGCCTGCCTGTGCCACTGGGCTGGCCGGCTCCCCCCACCCACTTTGCTCCTGCTCCCACCTGAAGGTGTTAGACCCTCTGTGTCTAAGGAGGGGAGCCTTCAGAGCCCGCTGTAGCCACAGGCCGGGCTCTGAGAGGCCTGGGGGACCAAGTGAAGGCGGGGTTGGGACCTGGCCTCAGAGGACGCCCCTGCCCTCCAGCACGGCTGCTGAAAGGTAAGCAGGCAAGACCCACACAGGCCCCTCTTCCCCTGCCAGCCCCTGACCAAGGTCCCCAGGAGCTTGGACCCTGTGGCAGGTGACACACGGCTCCCTCCTGGCCCCTCCCCGACCATGGCCCACTCCCGCTGTGTGACCCTGGATCTGCTGACCCTCAAGGTGCCCGACGTCCCCAGGGCCACAGTCGCCCACTGGGAAACCGAGAGCCTTCTCGGGGCTCTGGGAGCAGGAGCAATGACACTCAGGACGCCAAGCGCCAGCAGAGGCGGTGCTGGCGGCCTGGCCACAGCTGGAGAGACAGGGACGAGGGTCAGGCAGATGCCGGCCGCCCGGGCCCTGAGCCTTCGCGTGACGGGCCGGGCCGCGCCCCAGCTCAGCTGACATGCCCCCTGGCTGCCTACAGGGGCTTCGAGACCTGCTGGGTGACGCATGGCGAGGACCTGGCCACGGGACTAGCTGGCTCTCCCCCAGATGTCCTGGAGAGCATCCCCTTGTGGGCATCCCCTTGTCCGTGCCCTCTGCCAGCGTCCAGGCACTCCTGCCTGGGACCCATAAGCCCTGGTGGCCTCCCGGGTCCAATCCCACCTCCGTGCTATTCGCCACACGGGTCCAACCAACACTCCCGCGCCCAGAGGGGCGCCGTGTGTGGGCTTTCCGTCTCCTCACCACCTTTCCCACGCTCTGCTCCTCCACCAGGCCCCGGCCACAGCCACGAGCCAGCCCTGCGCCGGGCATGGGGGCAGCTGTGCCTGAGGCAGAGGAGGCCGGTCTGTGGGAGCTGACCAGCGCACAGGTACAGCAGACACGCGGACTCCGGCCGGGGCCGGCCCCTCCTGCCGCGGGGCACGGGGACCAGCCCTGCACCCCCACGCCACCGCAGCCAGAAATGCGCAGCCGGGTCCCAACCGGGAGGAAGCCTTGGACCCCAGACCGAGGGACGGGCGGCAGCCACCGGCCGGTTCTCCGCCATCAGCCCCGCCAGGAAGGCCAAGGACCTGCGTGAGGCTGCAGGCGGCCAGAGGCACCGCCCTGCGTCTGAAGGCCACGCCCGCCCCGGGGCTCTTCTGTTTTAGGGAACTAACGGGGCGCGGGCAGAACCTAGGTCAGCACAGCACACGGGTGACGGCGTCTGTGCCGGGGCCCATCTCCTGGGCAGTGATGCCCACGTCTTAGCTCTGAAGGACCTCCTCGACTTTAGGGCACACACACACATATTTAGGGACAAGAGCTGATCACCTCAAATGAAAAGATTTCTGTATGAGGCAGTAAGACTGAGAAGGGAAACCAAGCTTCCGCAGCGGTCCTCTGAGGAGCAGAGGAATGCAGGGTCCTCCGCACGTTCCTGCTTTGCCCAGCTCGCGGGAGAAGCAAGTTTACTTCCGGAGGGAGGGCGGGAGCAGGGCCGGTGAGGACGGCCTGAGAGCAGCGGGCGGGGACCCTCACTCACCCATCGTACTTGTCGATGTTGAGCTCATACAGACTCTCCTTGGCATGATTGGCACGTTCAGTTACTGTGGGAGAAACAACATGAGCTTGTAGCCTTTACACTCAAGCCTGAGAATCGCTTTAAAGTGAAGGCGGGTTAAACCACTTTACACTGAGGGCCTATAAAATCCTGGGGCGGGTTGGCTGAAGCAATCCTCCTTAGTCTTCCCAGAATCCCCTTCATGGAGAGGATGGAGCCGGCCTAGGGGAGCACGGCCTCCCAGAACACACTCTGCGGGTAAGATGTCCCATTATCGGCGCTTAATCGCCAACAAATACCAATTTGGGGGGAAAGCGGTTTCATCTTCTATTTCATAGTTTTCCCTTAGTTAGCCAAAGGACTTTGTAAATTTCACAATACCAAATATTAAAAAAATGTCAATCAATCCATACTCTGTGTACTCAGTATAACTTCTAAAACTCTCTTGTGCACACAATTTTGCGTCCTTTCTCCCTCAGCATCTTATCACAACCCCCTTTTTATCATTAAAACTTCCTTGTAAAGACCTTTTTAAAGAACTACAAACCGTTCCTCCAGAGTCAGCACAATGTTATCCGTCTTTCTTGTTTGGGGCATCAGTGGCTTCCAGTGTTTCGCTTTTATAAACATGAGGCAGCAGACACCTGCGTACCTCCCTCTCTGCACAGCTGATGGTTCCCCTGGGAAGTTTAAAAAACCCTAAGACGCTTGACCCGCGCTGCCAAGTGGCCTTTAATAAGTTTACACAAAACCTTCGAGACCTTCGAGGCGCTGAACAGGGGGCACTGTCTCCCCACAGCCTCCCGGCGTCAAGAACTTGCTCTGAAACTCAGTGCCACAAACGCGGCATCGCACCGTGCTTCTTAAAATGTCGCTCACTGGTGCAATGGTTTCCAAGCCTCACTAACTGCTTGCATCTCCTGCAAGAACGTTCTGTCCGTGGTCTTCGTCCCTTTCTCTCGCAGTGCTTTTCTGGAGGGATCTCTATCCTGACCTTTGGCTGGAGCAGTCTGCTCTTTACTTTGCAGCCTTCTCATTATGGCATGCCGAAACCCCGACATCCTATTTTATTAAAAGACCCTCAGACAGGGAATTCCCTGGCGGTAGGGTGGTTAGGACTTCACACTTGCACGGCCAAGGGTGCAGGCTCACGCTCAGGGAACCGAGGTGCCACAGGCTGTGTGGCATGCCACACACACACACACAAGCTCTTATCCAGTGGAAACCTGCCCTGGATCGTTCCCATACTTCTGCACGCCGCGCAGAGCCCTCGCGGCTTACCAATGATCTCGGTGGTGATGGAGGCCAGTGTGAACAGCGGGGCCACTTTCTTCTCGTAGATCCGCTTGCCCTGTCTTTTCCCTCCGAGCGGGTTGATGAACACCAGCAAGTGCTTCGGCCGAGACGCTACGGAACAACAACAGCGCCTGAGTCACAGTGAGGGGCGCATTCAGACTCGTGCAGAGGCCCAGCTGGGCAAGCGGGGACCGAGCGCCAGCGGCCTGAGATGGGGGCAAGGTGGACGTCCGGCAGAATTAGACGGTGAAATGGAGAGACCAAGTCCCACCACCCAGATGCAAAGCCAGAGACACGCTTTTCCCAAGCCGGGGAGCTGCTCTGAAGCTGCTACGTGGGAAATGCTGTCTTCAAATACATTCAAATTCACGTTTTAGATCCAGATGCCACACTTATTTTAAATGATAGAAAATCAACCTCAACACATGCTTTCTTTTCAGCGGTTGAAGTTTGTACTGAGTTTTTGAGACTGTGTGTTAGGACTATCCCCACAACAGATTAGCAAGATGGCATATAAAGGGTGATAAACAGTAAGGTCCTACTGCCTGGCACAGGGAAACTATATTCAGTATCGTGTCATAAAGAATCATGGAAAAGAATCTGAAGAAAAAGATATGCATCCATGGACGCGCGCACGTGCACACACACACACACACACACACAACTGAGTCAGTGTGCCATGCAGCAGAAATTCACACAACACTGCAAATCGACTTTGTAAATCAAGTGCTTCTGAACTGTGGTGTTGGAGAAGACTCTTGAGAGTCCCTTGGACTGCAAGGAGATCCAACCAGTCCACCCTAAAGGAGATCAGTCCTGGGTGTTCATTGGAAGGACTGATGCTGAAGCTGAAGCTCCAGTACTTTGGCCACCTGATGCGAAGAGCTGACTCACTGGAAAAGACCCTGATGCTGGGAAAGATTGAGGGCAGGGGGAGAAAGGGACGACAGAGGATGAGATGACTGGGTGGCATCACTGACTTAATGGACATGAGTTTGGGTGGATTGCAGCAGTTGATGATGGACAGAGAGGCCTGGTGTGCTGCAGTCCATGGGGTTGCAAAGAGTTGGACACGACTGAGCCACTGAACTGAACTGAACTGTAAATCAACTATTCTTCAGTTCAAAAAATGTATATACTCAAACAACATGGGTGTTGAGGTACAAAATGAGCTGACATCTACTGTTTTTTAAGTGGGACAGATGGACCCTCATTACACAGAAGTGATTCACAGCTCGACACCCCCAGGTAGACACAGGTGCACCCTCCAGGCCCCCGGTTTAGTCCTCTGTTCACCTCGAGTGCAGGTCTCACCATCCTATTTCCCAGAAAAGAAACCCAGGCCCATGGCACGAAGGGGACTGCCCCCAGCCTCGCATCTGTAAGTGAAGGCTCTGGCGCCCGGGGCCAGGCTCCGGGCATGCCCCTGTGCGGTCCTCTAACCAGAAAAGTGTTGAGAAGTCACAGCATCTCGCCACGCCCGCCTTTGCGCTGAGCACAAAGCAGGCACGTACTCAGCGTCTCCAGCAGCTCCCGAAGCGTCTGCAGCCACAGGTGGTACAGCTGCTCCTCCGGGCACCAGAACGTCACCTGCGCCCACCTCCAGCGGTGCCGCCGGGCCCTCCGAACACGGTGCACTGCACGGAGAACACACTGGTGAGCGCAGCCCCGCACACGCGCCCCGGGCACACCAGCTCCCCTGACGCCCCCTCTCCTCTGACTAGCTGACCCCTTCCAGCGTATATGAGGGAAGAGACCCTACCCCTCAGTTCTTTACACCCATGTGAAAAATGAATAAATAAATAAGGTGAACAAAACATTAAAAACAGAGCATGGATCTGCATAACTGGCTCACTTGGTCTACAGCAGAGATTAACACAATGCTGCAAACCAACTGTACCTCAGTAAAATCTATAAAAAAACCAGAGCTTGGAAGAATGATACAAGGACCCTTCTATAAGGATAAACCAAGGACACAATGAGTCTGTTAAGCGAATGACAAAGAAGTTCTCTTTCATGTGAGCTGCCTGGAGCTACAAAAAACTTTCGGGCAGATTACCTGTGAAAGCGTACGGCTTTTCCATTTTCTGCCATTTTCCACTGGTGTACTGCTTCCCATTAACGTCAGTTTCCTCAACAGTGATAATCTCGGAAATAGGCACAGCGCAGGCATCTGCAAAGACACCACCCCCTCAGGTCACAGGACTCACCTCAAAGGCAGCGGAGCGACTCCACGGCGCTGGGATGCCCCAGAGGCAGAGGACAAGCTCCGTGTCACTTTAAGCCTCGGCGCTACACAAGGCTGGGACCCCAGTCCATGCCATCCGAACACGGGGTGTTTCATCCACAGGGACCGAAGTGGGCTGCGGCTCCTCGGGCCAGCTCCCATGCCGAACCCGGGGAAAGGTTTTCACGCCCCAGCACCTGTGGTTCAGTCTGCTCAGAAATGAAGAGGGAAGGAAGCCCGGGACAGACCAGGACTCCGCAGTGTGCGGGTGGGTCAGGGCCACACCAAGGTGGGGGCAGGAGGCTCGGGGTCCAACCACCCACGCAGGCGCAGAAGGAGGAAGGGGGAGCCTGCGGACACGGGAAGGACAGCAAGCAACACCCTCGACTGGAGAGCCGGCCATCTCCATGGGCCTCAGGGGAGGCCGGACATGAACACAGCCGTGGGAAGCGTGAGGCATCAGCCTGAAACCGAACGCGGGGCCAGAAAGACCTTGCCCAGGACAGGACCTGGAGCAGGGAGGCGGGAGGTCACGCCCCCAGCGTGAACGGGCTACGTCCCCCAAGCCCGCCAGCGGAGCAGCTGGGAACCCGTCCACCTTCACACAGAGGCGCAGGCCACTCCTGGAGGGCCCGGCTGGCTCGGAGGCCTGCGGGCGCGCCGACGGGCTCCGTCTCTGCGACAGCTGAACGAAACGACGGCGCGGTGACACCTGGAGTGACCTTGCATCACCTTTGGCCTGGCGGCCTAAGAAACCAAGTTACAAGAGCCAGCTCAGATGCCTCGAAGTTCCGAGAGTTAGAGGTGCTGGGCTGCAGCAGGAAAGGGCACTCTCACAGAAGAGCAGGTGGCTGGGCTGACCCGACCCAGGAGAGCCTCCACCCAGGGCCTCCCTCCCGGGCTCTACTCTCCGAAGCTGTGACCCCTCTCGTACCCCTGCTCCTGAGGGGTATCTGACCCCAGCCTGCCAGCGGTCAGACCAGAGGAAGCTGCGAGGGGGCCTCCCGGGAGAGAAGCGGGGAGGGACATTCGGGGGTGGAGCCTCGCAGCCGGCCTGAGACTGAAGCGCTTTCGCTGGGGTGGGGTTGGGGGGCTCTATCACCCCTACACGGAAAATCTCCAGGGACTTGCCATCTTCTGCTACACTCAGCTTACCCACAGCTTCACCCGCTGCTTGGCTAAGAAGAAAAACAAAACCAGGTCAGCAGGATTCAGTCTTTCACATGTGCACTGCTTGTCCATGTAACAGACGTGATAGATTTTCTCTAAAAAGGGATAGAGATCACGGGGATCTGAACAAAACATCACTATCTACATCTTGCTTGATAGAGGAAGGACAAGCCCAGAACCCAGGATCCGGATGGAGGCCGTCCTGGGCGAGCCTGTGCCCACGGGGTTGTTGTTAACGCGTTAGGTCACATCTGACTCTTTGTGACCCCAAGGACTGGAGCCCACCGGGTGCCTCTGTCCATGGGATTTCCCAGGCAGGAATGCTGGAGTGGGTTTCCATGTCCTTCTCCAGGGGATCTTCCTGACCCAGGGATCAAACTCACATCTCCTGCTTGGCAGGTGGATTCTTTACCACTGAGCCACCTGGGAAGCCTGGTGGGGAGGGTGGGGGTTTGGCAATCAAAAGGCCGGGCTTGGTGAGTGACGGGCTTCGAACAGAGGCTGGTCCCACCCGGCTCCCTTGGCCCCTCCGTCTGCTGGGCTGAAAGTTCAGCCTGAACCTCCCGACGGCACGTGGGGCTAGCAGGTGAAACCGGCAGGGGCTGTGGAAGCGACCGGGTCGGGGCGAGGAGGGCGGGGTCCAGCACAGATGGCAGGCTCCTTTCCGCCTCCCCCACCCGCTGACCCCAGGCCAGTGCCTCGGTGCCTGCTACGCGTCGCCTCACGTGTGGAGGGCACACGCTCGTCTTCAAAACCCTTCACTCCAGTGAGGGGCCGTCGAGAGTCTGGGAGAGGCCCTAAGTCACGCACGGCCGGCAGGACGACCCGCTCAAAGCCTGTCACTTCAGCTCCGGTGCTGCTGACTGTGTGTGGCTCCAAGAATCAGTCACGGGCACGGTGCAGGGAAACTGACACTGCGGGCCCCGGGTCACCCTGCCTGTGCTGGCCGCAGAGGGGCCTCTGGGCTCAGCAGCGCACGTCGTGTGAACACACACGTGGGAATGGCCGGTTCGCGTCTACAGATCGACACGGGGGGGCGCACCTGGCAGAGCCGATGGTGGGAACTGGGGGCACTTTCCTTTTCTGCACTTATTAGCATTTCTCTCCCTTGGCTTATTTTGCATAATCCTGCACTGCACACGAGATTAGACACAAAGTCCAAAGTCTTCCGTGAAAGAGAGATGACACGAGGAGGTGAGTCGCTTTCAGACCAAGCTGACGCCGGCACTGGATGCGCTGGACAGACGAAGGGCCCGCGCCTGCGCTGGCCACCGTGTTCCCCCCGAGCAGTGGCCCCCCAGACCGAGGCCGGGACCCACGCCCAGACAGCGCTCCCCGAGCTGCTCCTGCCCGGCTGGAGGCGCCCTCGTGGTTCCTGGGCCGGCTATGCCCCGTTGCAGGATCAGGGGCCAAGGCTCGCGGGTGTTCCCTCTCCCTTTATAAAGTCATGACCCAACATCCCCTTTCAAGCAAACTTCTGAACAGAAAGTTCTGGAACAGATGCTCGACTCCCTGGGCACCTCCCTGGCCCAGGGCTCCCTTGCCCCCAGCCCAGCACCTCTTTGGGGGGGGCATCCGTCACTGGAGGGTTTCAGCAGCACCCCTGGGCTCCCGCCACCAATGCCACCCCCTGCCCACCACCCTGGCTGTGCCAGAGGCTGGCCAGCATCTCCCACTGCCTCCAGGGCTGGTGGGCTTAGCTACCCTTCTCCAAACGGGAAGCAGAGAGCAAACTGAGGCTCCAAGCCCAGTGCCAACACAGGCTCTGATCAAACAAGGCTTTCAACTCTGGATAATCGCCACCCCCCGCCCCTTCACCCCCAGCTCTGACCAGCCCTTCCTGCCTGGGCCCCCACCCGGGCTCACCACACACCCTCACGTGCCAGCTATGGCAGAGCCGTCCACAGGACCACCACGAGAACCAACCCACAGCAAGAGGGCTTGGACACAACCTCCGCGAAAATATTCTCCTGTCGTCCCAAACTGACGGCTTCCCAATAGTTCGTTGCCACAGCTCTGAACTCATGAGTCACCAGAGTTTAAAACCACAGACAGCGAGGTCCCTGGGCTTTTCCGGTGGCTCAGAGTAAAGCACCTGCCTGCAGTGCAGGAGAGGCGGGTTCGATCCCAGGGTCGGTCAGATCCCCTGGAGAAGGGAATGGCAGCCCACTCCAGTCCTTGCCTGGAGAGTCCCATGGACAGAGGAGCTTGGCTGGCTGCAGTCCTTAGGGTCGCGGAGAGTCACACGACTGGCAAGGTCGCCACTGCGCAGAATTTTGCCAGTGCACTCGGGGGACACTGTGGCCCGATGCCACAAGGAGGCCCCGGACACCGATTCTGGGAAAGGATGCTCACGCTCTGCGGGGCCGCCCACAGGGCTCTGAGGACTCGTGCTCCTCCGCAGCCCGAGGGGTCTTAAGCATTTAAGACAGAGCGTCTCATGGGGCGAGCACAGAGGACCTGCTCTGTGCCGCCTCCCAGGCGCCCAGCGGGTAGTGCCGGGCACGCTCAGACACGCCGTCACCTGGCCCTCCCGCGCGGGCAAGGGGCTCTGCTGCTGCACCTGTCTCTTATACACATCTAGATGTGTATAAGAGACAGCAACAGAGGTTAAAGATTTTCAACTACAGTTCAGCCAAGCCAAGCAGCCTTGCTGGAGCGGCAGTCTTAGTGGCAGCCTTTGTAAAGCCTCTGCTCTACTAAATTACTAAAGCAAAGTGACTTTCTCAGGGTGATTTTAAAGATTTCTTGAGATGAAGAAAAGGAGTCTGCGTGTGGCAACGGCCACCCCAGGGACGAACGGTGCAGTGGGCAGCCCATGGCCGGGTCGGGCAGACAGAGGCCGTCCCCTGCCACGAGCCACTCCTGTCCTCTCGGGGACCAAGCCCAGGAGGAGCACTGGGGCGCCCTCCACCTCCTTTCATGCTTGGATAGGACCGCTCAAAGGGCAGAAGACCCCCGAGGCTTCCCAACCCAGACAGGAGCCCCCTGCGCAGCTCTAGGCTCTGGGAGCTCGGACTCAATGACCTTCCAGGCTGGCAAGAGAAGCGGGAGACGTGAGTTTGATCCCTGGGTTGGGAAGACCCTCTGGAGGAGGAAATGGCAACACGCTCCAGTATTCTTCCCTGGGAAATTCCATGGACAGAGGAGCCTGGCGGGCTACAGTCCACGGGGTCGCAAAGAGCTGGATAAGGCAGACGCGACTCAGCATGCGTGCAGGCTGGCAGTGCCCACACTGGGTCACAGCCCTGCTGCTGTGAGATTCCCAAGGATCGAGGGGACAGAGGGCTCACCAGACTTGTCCCGCTGGGTGTGCATCGAGCCGATGTTGGCCCCAGAGAAAGGCTTTACTCCCGAGGCAGCCACGCACAGGCACAGCAAGAAGAGCAAGCCTGAGGCACGCCTCCCTGAAGGCCAGGGCTGGGGTCCCCGCGGGGTGGAGCTGCAGGGCCTCCGGGGCGCGGGGAGCGCGGGGGAAGGTCCATCATCATGCATGGGGCAACCCAGCCCCAGGCTCCACTCTATCGGAAACAGAGGCACTCAGCTCCCCCGCGGGTGGAGTGTTCGGCCCTGTGATGTCGAAAGGTCAGAGGGTACAGCCACTATGGAAGACGATATGGAGATTCCTTAAAAAACTAGGAGTAAAACCACCATATGACCCAGCAGCCCCTCTCCCAGGCCTATACCCTGAGGACATCAAAACTGAAAGAGGCGCATGTATCCCACTGCTCACCGCGGCACTGTTTACAGTAGCCAGAACATGGGAGTAACCTAGATGCCCACCGACGGGTAAAGCAGGAGTGGTACATCTACACCGTGGAATATGACTCAGCCATAAAAAGGAACACACCTGAGTCAGTTCTGACGAGGGGGATGAACCTAGAACCTATTATAAAGAGTGAAGTTAGAAAGAGAAAGATAAACATCGCATTCTAATGCATAGAAACGGAATCTAGAAAAATGGTCCTGAAGAATTTATTTACAGGGCAGCAGTGGAGAAACAGACATAGAGAACAGACTCGTGGAGCCAGGGAGAGGCGAGGAGGGGGAGAGGCGAGGAAAGAGTGCCATGGAAACCTACGTTGCCGTGCGTCAAAGACACAGCCAACGGGAACTTGCCATGTGGCTCAGGAAACTCGCACAGGGGCTCTGTATCAACCTGGACGGGTGGGAAGGGGAGGCAGATGGAAGGGAGGTTTGAAAGGGAGAGGATACATGTATACTTGTGGCTGATTCATGCTGAAGTTTGACAGAAAACACCAAAGTCTGCAAAGCAATTATCCTTCAATAAAAAAATAAACGTCACTAAGCGGACACTCAGGCCGGCCAGCTGAAGGGTCGGTGGTCCTCTCTAGTCCCAGCCGAGGCGCTGAGGCCAGACACAGCTGACTCCAGGCTTCCGGGAGTCACTCGGGCACATGCTGCGCTGCTTATGCTCTGCGCTGCTTGGAGGCCGTGCACATTTATGCTCTGTGCTGCCTGGAGGCCGTGCATGTCATAAAACAATCTTAACTACTGTGGGCCGGTGCAGCGGACCGGACTCAAACCTGCGGTGCCGCCACCTGACGCCCCCGCCTGTCTGCCGGCACAGGCGTCCCTCGAGCGCGGCCCCCAGGCCCCAGGGGCGCTCCCTCCCGGCTCTGCGCGTGTCTGTGTGTGCGTACATCTGTGCGATGGGTACCCGTGTGCGTGCGCGGCTGAGGAGTCCTGGGCCAACCACACCCTCTGCCACGGCTCGATCCAGGCAGAGCAGGCCCCTCGGGTCCTACTGGACACACGGGGGCTTCAGCTTCACCCCCAGCTCTGACCAGCCCTTCCTGCCTGGGCCCCCACCCGGGCTCACCACACACCCTCACGTGCCAGCTATGGCAGAGCCGTCCACAGGACCACCACGAGAACCAACCCACAGCAAGAGGGCTTGGACACAACCTCCGCGAAAATATTCTCCTGTCGTCCCAAACTGACGGCTTCCCAATAGTTCGTTGCCACAGCTCTGAACTCATGAGTCACCAAGTTTAAAACCACAGACAGCGAGGTCCCTGGGCTTTTCTGGTGGCTCAGAGTAAAGCACCTGCCTGCAGTGCAGGAGAGGCGGGTTCGATCCCGGGGTCGGTCAGATCCCCTGGAGAAGGGAATGGCAGCCCACTCCAGTCCTTGCCTGGAGAGTCCCATGGACAGAGGAGCTTGGCTGGCTGCAGTCCTTAGGGTCGCGGAGAGTCACACGACTGGCAAGGTCGCCACTGCGCAGAATTTTGCCAGTGCACTCGGGGGACACTGTGGCCCGATGCCACAAGGAGGCCCCGGACACCGATTCTGGGAAAGGATGCTCACGCTCTGCGGGGCCGCCCACAGGGCTCTGAGGACTCGTGCTCCTCCGCAGCCCGAGGGGTCTTAAGCATTTAAGACAGAGCGTCTCATGGGGCGAGCACAGAGGACCTGCTCTGTGCCGCCTCCCAGGCGCCCAGCGGGTAGTGCCGGGCACGCTCAGACACGCCGTCACCTGGCCCTCCCGCGCGGGCAAGGGGCTCTGCTGCTGCACAGCTCAGGGGCGCTGAAAGCACCCGGCGCGTGTTCTCAGTCCTCATCGCGATGCGGCTTCACTTCTCCTGGTCTTAAGACTCAATTTGGAATCCACCAGAAGCCAACTGTTTAACTACTCTCTACAGACACTGCAGATTTTGAGAAACAGCTCTTTAGGCAACTCAGTCATAAAGAACTGAAGAGCTCCTGTTTATTAAGGACAAGACCATCTTTCCGTGGAACAGCATGCACTACCTCCGTGATAAAAGTATTACGAAAGAAAAGTTTGAAGGGCAGAAAGAACCACGAGTGTCCCAAGAGGAGACGTGAGTGACGCACTCACGAGCCATCACCCGCTGGAGGCCCCGAGCCCGCAGCCAGAACCGCGGCTCGCTCACCGGAAGCGCTTCTCCCTGTCGCCCCCCGCCCTGCGGTGTTAAACCGCGTGTGGCACGGTGCTGAAGTTTGGGGTTTGTGTGATTAAAGTGCAGTTTAGGATCGCATTTTTAAAGTTTAAAGTGGAAATCTTAACTGGTATCAACTTTTGCAACGCTGTAAAACCTAAGCAAATTCAAAATAAAAGAAGACAAAGAAGAGGCAACTTTTTCACAAAATCGAAAAAAAAAACTTTCAAGTTTGAACACGTCTTTGATTTTTTTAAATTTTATGTTATAAACCTCTTGGAAACCTAATGTCCAGGTACAACCCTCATTCTGGTCATTTTTGTTCATTGACGATGAATTTTACAACTTACCTAACACATAACAAATCACAAGAGAAGGGATGGATTTATAAGGCTTCACTGGAATGTGTGATCACAAAGAACTTGCTTGGATGTTAAGTGAGTATGCTCTGGCCACACACTCACAGGGACCCCCGCGGACCCTCAGCCAAGCCACTAGTCCTCACCCTCGCTACCTGTCCCCCCACACACCAGATATACCACATCACACCTGGACACACACATATACACATCAAATACACGCCCAGAGGTACACATACCACATACGCACTGAAGCAGGGCGTCCCCTCACCCATAGCCGTGTCCCCCGACTGCAGGATGTGGCCCAGGCCACCAAGTGTGGGGGTGAACATCCACAAAGCCACTCAGAAACTGGTGAAGAAAAAGACCTAAAAAATTAACAGTAATCAAGCAGCCACGCACAGCAAAGGGTTGCAGTATCTTTAATGTCGAAGGACGTAAGCTTTCATTTACAGGATATCCGTATCGACAGTATGTCAGGGTAGGTAATTTTATTAGGTTTTGCACCTTGCATAAAATCATGCATGCGCGCCAAGTCACTTCAGTCGTGTCTGACTCTTTGCGACCCCATGGATTGTAGCCCGCCAGGCTCCTCTGTCCATGGGGTTCTCCAGGCAAGAACACTGGAGTGGGTTGCCATTTCCTCCTCCAGGGGATCTTTCTGACTCAGGGACTGAACCCGGATCACCTGTGTTGGCAGGTTGATTCTTTACCACTGAGCCCCCTGGGAAGCCTGCACAAAGTCATATTGGAAGTGATTTCCATTTCTCGAAAGAAACTGACACCTGCCGACTCAATGACTGAGATCAGCCCCCGGTTCTTGACTCAACGACTGAGATCAGCCCCCGGTTCTTGACTCAACGACTGAGATCAGCCCCCGGTTCTCTCGCTCTCAGGTCCTTCAGCCAGACTTGAAGGCGCCTCTCTCCGTGCCTGTCAGTCCAGTGTTAATTTCTCTTCTAATAATAAAGCAATCTATCTTTTAGGGCCATTAGCACAAACCATTAGCAAATATTATAATTGTTAACAACGCAAAACACTGTTCTCCTGTAAGACAGTCCTTTCCAGAAATGGACTGAAATTTTGTAACCAAACCCGGCTGGAAGCCTCAAGGCTTCTGCTGACAAGAGTCACGGCTCTCTGGCCTCCCCCGTCCCCAGGGAGTGTGACCTCGCCTGGTGTGACAGGCGGTCACCCTTCCACATGGATGGGGGCTGAGGGGTCGCACATTCCAGAGGGACCACGGGCGAGGCCGGGGGGAGAGCTGCCCAGGTGGCACCCGGGGCAGCTGCGACGTCCGGGAGCCGCCGTCACTGCCGGTCTCGGCTCTGTCCTGCCCTTCCCAGTGCTGGCCCACTGCGTGGGCTTCTGAGCTGCGACTCGGAGCAGAAACGTCCCCGCCGTCTATGGGTTCGCTTCTCTTACAAGGTCCCGGACAGCTGTGTGCACACCCACCCGGATGGGGGTGGGCGGGGGCCAGGGTCCCCCCAGCCCAGCGTCGGGCTGCAGGTGGCCCGGCCACCCCCAAGACTTTTCTGCATCAGCGTCCCTGAGAGGACGGAACTGGGCCTTTCAGTCCCAAACGCTGCTGCCGCACCCGCTCAGGATGGGCTTCTCTGTGGGCCCCCGGGCCGTGGGTCTGGGGGACAGGCTGCAACGGCTATTGCCCTGCAGGCCTCACACTTGCGGAGCCGCGTTTGCACACACTGGATGCAGCCGGTCCCAAGTCCCACCTGCACAGCCTTGTGCTCCTTCGAGCACAGGCTACCCCAGTGAAGCCTCCCCAGCCTGGAGATCAGGACTGAGAACTCCAGGGGCCACTGGGGGCACAAGGCCTGGCTCCTGCACCAAGATCCCTGCTCTCCCCACCCCTCGCCAGGAGAGGCAGTGGGGGCCGCTGAGGGAACCGCAGAACCTGCATCCTCGCAGGGGGCACACCCCAGGGTCTCGGGGTCTGGGCTCTTTTAGAGTCCCACCTGGTCCCACTTGCCACCTCGGAAATGGGGCAAGTCGAGGACAGCTCCCAGGGCTGCGGCCAGAATCGTCTGCGTGAGGCGGCGAACAGCACGGCAGGCTCGAGAGCGCCGGCGTCAGCAGCACCAGCCCGCCGCCAGGGCCGCCCGCAGCCACCCTCTCCTCCGTGTCTGGGCAAGACGGGAGGCAGACAGTTACCTGAGGAGCCCAGAGCAGACAGCAGCAGGCCGGCTGGCCAGAGCGGCACCCCTGCGGAAGGAGCGGGGGTCCCCGCGGAAGGAGCGGCCTTCGCAGGCGGCTGTCCCCACCTCGGGGCCTCCCTGGGGGCTCAGCTGGTAAAGAATCCGCCTGCAATGCGGGAGGCCTCGGTTCAATCCCTGGGTTGGGAAGATCCCTTGGAGAAGGGAACGGCTGCCCACTCCAGGATGCTGGCCTGGAGAATCCATGGGCAGGGCTGGGAGGATGTCCTGGCTCTGCCGGTGGACGGACACAGGCTGGGCTCCCTCTCGGCCTTCCTGAGCAGAACACACAGGATGTGCAAGGGGCCTTGGGGGCTGAACGGCCAAGTCTGTCAGCTCCTGGTGCCAGCCTCACCCAAGTGACCAACACCAGGGAGGCCCCCAGAGGCGTGCCAAGGCCTCAAGAGCTGGGCTGATGCGGAAGCCCCCTCCCACAGCCTTGCCATCTGTGTATAACCAGGCTGAGCACCTGCCTGAGAAATGAAAATCCTCCAGAGGACTCACAACATAATATTAAAAATACCCAGCCTGCAAAATTAACCAGCACACCAAGAACCAGGCAACCTTGAGAGGCCCAGGGGGAAAGCCAGTCAGCAGACGCCCCACCCGAGATGCCCCAGGCGTCCGAGGCGCCAGACACAAACTTCAGCGTGGTTGACAGAACCAGGCTCGGTGAGGTGCTGCTCTGAACGCTCCTGAAGTGAACGGAAAGTCGGAAGTTCCCAGGACAAAAAGAGACGGCTAGAAGGAACCAAATGAAAACTTAGACCTGAAAGGACAGGATGTGAAGCAAAACAGCCACCAGCTGGGCTGGGCAGTGGAGGGGCTGTGACAGAGGAAAGTCAGTGAAGCCCCACAGCTCAGCAGGGATAACCCGCTCTGAGTAACAGAGAGAAAAATATGTTAAAGATGGCACAGGGACCTGCTGCTCTGACATGAAGGGCGAGACTGCTCCTCCCTGGAGTGCCACGTGGCACTAATGCCCAGAGACTCTGGAAGGCAGGCGGCAGGAGGGAGCTGACCCGGGACCGTGGGGCCAGGGAAAGACGGTGGAGAGTTCCCTGGGTTTCTTCCTGCCCCAGTTATCTCAGATTTGAAGACTTTAGCAACTGGAAATGCCGATGGGTACAAACAAAAAACTGCCCTCCACACAGAAAACCTGCCGCCCCCCCACCCCCCGCCCGCCCCTCGGCCTGCAAAGTCTGCCTGGAGTCTAGACATCCGCCCTCCAGGTGGAGGCAGGAGCCTGACACTCCTCCCCAGCAGGGTGTCATGAGGGAGGCCAGCACTTTCATCCCAGCGTGGAGGGCGAGCCTCACGCCCCACAGGGGTCAGTGGAGATGAGGAGGGAGTGGATTCCCACTGCCTTCCAGCACAAGTGGGGTGCCCCTCACCTTCCTTGCTGGGCTGGTGTCAGGGGACCAAGGGGAGAGTCAGAACTTGCACCTCCACCAACCTCCAACCACCCTCCATGCCACGCAGTCACAGGGCATCCCTACCCTTCCAGCCAGGAGGTCTCAGTGGAGGCCGAGCGGGGGGTTCACCCAGCAGCAATGGGAGGCACCCCCTTGGCTGCTGATGAGGCCCAGGGGAACCTGGACTTCTTCCCCAGTCAGGAGGTAACTAGTTCCCCCTCCTCCCTGATGGCGCAGTGTCAGAGGAAACCAGCTATAAGAGGAAACTGAAATAAGATCCAAATTTTCATAACGTAAAAAAGACAGAAATGTCCAGGTTTCGATCGAAAATCAATCACCATGCCACGAACCGGGAAGATCTCAAAATGAGAGGAAAAAAAAGACAATCACTGCCAAAACTGAGATGACAAAGATGTCAGGGTTATCTCACAAGGATTTCAAAGCCGCCGCGATGAAAACGCTTCACAAACAACTACACACTTAAAACAAATGAAGGCGTATAAAGACTCAGTGAAGAAAAAAGTCTTAGCAAAGAAATAGATGATTACAAAGAAGAACCAAATGAAAATTTTAGAACTGAAAAAATACAATAACCAAAACAGAAAACAAGTGGGTGAACTCAACAGCAGAATGGAGATAGAGGGAAAATCAGTGAACCAGGAGACGCGACAAGAGAAATTACTCAGATTGAGCAACAGAGGGAAATAATTTTTAAAAAGCAACAGCACAGAACAGAGCCTCAGGGGCCTGTGGAGTCACAGCAGAGGATCCAACATGTGTCGCTGGAGCCCAGAAGTAGAGAAGGAGAGGGGACGAAAAAGCGCTCAAAAGATAACGGCTGAAAACTTCCCAAAAGTTTCAACAAAAGCCATAACCTCAAATATCACTAATTCAAAGAAATCCAATCCAAGACACGTCAAAGTCTGGATTCCAAAAATCAAGCACAAAGAAAAGAATATGAAAATTAACAAAGAGAAACAACACTTCACCTACAGGGGAAAGAATTTTGGACGACAGTGGATTTATCCTCAGTAATCACGGAAGGCAGAAGCATAATGCTTTTCCAGTGCTGAAAAGAAAAGAATCTCATACCCAGCAAAAATATCCTTTGGGGATTAAAGGAGAAACCAAGACATTCTCAGATGAAGAAAAACAGTCTTGTTGCCAGCAGACTGGTCCTAAAAGAACAGATACAGGAAGTAGAAATGATAAAAGAAGACTCCCTGAAAAAAAAAAAAAAACCAGAAGAAAGAATATAGTAAGTAAAGATGTGGAATCACAACAGCATTTCCTTCTCCTCCTCACTTTCCTAAATTATGTTTGAGGGTTGAAGATAAAGCTATAACACTAATGTGGTTCCAAATGCATGTGGAAGAGATAAGACAATTTTACTATAAAATGGGAGAGTAAAGTGATGCAGAGAGAGGGGAGGTTTCTGCACTTCCTCAAACTGGTAAAATGACAACTCCGCTAGACTGGGATGAGACTCGTACACACAGACCAGCACCGAGGGCCGTACACAGAGCTGCACTCAGAAGCAGTATGGACATCTTACCCCACAAACAGCTGATTCAAAAGCAGGAAGACATACAGACAAATCAGTATGGATCCCCCAAACAGATTTTTAAGCAATTCACAGGAAGGCAGGAAAAAGCAGAGAAATGAAAACTAAAAAACAAAATATTAAATGGCAGATTTAAGCCCTAATATATTTACATTAAGAAGACATAGGTTGGCCTAGATGATTAAAAAACACCAGCCAACCCTACAGAGTCTAAAGAAACTCACTTCAAATCTAAGGGTGTAAGCAGGTTAAGTAAAAGGACAGAAGAGACATGTGGAGCAGGCGCGGCCGCGCCACCCCGCAAAGTGGACTCTAGAACAGACCGAACCGCCAGGGGCAAAGACGGACGCTGCACGGCGAAGAATCGACCAGAATGAAGGCTTGGCGATCCTGACCCAGCGCTCCGCGGCAGGAAAACGCGCAGCGTGAACAATGGTTTACAGCAGGGTCAGCAAGCTGCGGGCCAAATCCAGCACGCTGCCCTCTTCTGTAAACAGGTTTCTTGGCACGAAGCCACGTGCGTTCACTCACACGCTGCGTACAGCAGCTTTTGCACTGAAGCAGTGGGATTGAGAAGCTGGGGCCCACAAAGCCTAAAGTATTTGCAACCTGCTTTTTCTTTTTTTAATTATTTACCCACTGATCTGATCTCTGGCTGTGCTGGGTCCTTGCTGCAGT
>SJYC01015164.1:0-34599 GCA_006408675.1 Madoqua kirkii
GCCGCAGGGGGCGAGCTCAGCAGTTGCGGCTCCCTCGCTCCAGAGCACAGGTTCAGCGCGGCGGTGCGCACGCGCAGTTGCTCTGTGGCCTGTGCGGTCTTCCCGGACCAGGGATCGAACCCGAGTCTCCTGCACTGGCAGGCGGATTCTTTATCATTGAGCCACTTGGGAAGCCCTGCCATCTGACTTCTTAGGGAAACATCTGCTGACCTAGTTTAGAGTAACTGAAAGTTACCCTTGGAATTATCTCAGCGTAATTACCTTACTTATGACCACATTCGGCTACTCTGAAGCCACGCAATCCTACCATAGCTGAGGCAGGTGCCTAGAGAGACGGAGGGCAGGCAGGATGGCTGTTTTCCTGACAGCTGCTTTTCAAAACCACAAAAGCCTGTATGTCTCTTCCAATAGTGAGTCATACGCAAATGTGGATTTTTTTTTCTGAAATAGGTAAACAAGATAGCCATTTATTTCCTATTCAAATATACTGAGATTCCTATCTAACTCTGCAGGTTGCTGGCTTCACATAATCTGATATCATCTGCAGCACTTCTGACCTCATCACCGGGCATAAGAAAGATGTATGAGGGGACACTGAACACAGGGCTATAGGATTTGTGGGGTGAACGGTTTAGGAGATTCTGAAGAATTTCTGGGTTCTACCCAAACCGTTCAGCTTCCTAGCCACTCCCAGTGGTTTTAAGCTCACTCCTCTAGAGAAGAGGAAAGATGCTTGGACAGCAAGCAGCACTTCCCTCCACACTCTCCACCAGTGGCCCAGCCGTCCCCCACGGTTGGGGTCCAGTCTCCAGCTGGCCGCAACTCACCACGCAGCCAGGGACGGGCTGAACCCTGCCTCCCACAGACAGCCAGTCACACGGTGCTCGGTCCACACCTGCTATTTACACAGACACGCGAGGCCCTCCGGGAGGACAGGGAGGAGAAGCAAGGAAGCGAGTCCTTCCCACGCTGGATTCTGCCCCAAGAGCGAGCACAGGGGAGATAAGACAGATAGTCCTAACAGAGAAACAGGGAAACCCGTAACGCAAAGCAGAAGGAAACAGCTGTCGGAGAGGGACAAACAGCTGCACAAACAAAAAAGCCCAAATAAAGATGAGGGAAGGGCCAGGCGGCAGCAGAGCTAGGCCCCGAGCCAAGGTGAGATCTGAACACAGCGATGGGGAGAGGGGGGCTGTCCTGCGGGGTCTCAGGTCTGGCTCAGCTGGGGCCTCAGGTGTCAAGGAGGTCAGAGCTGAGGAGCCCTTCAAGTGAGGCAGGCACGGGGCGCTTGCAAGCTGCCCAGCACGTGAAAGAACCTTCTAGAAGGGCAAGCATCGCAGGGGGAGGGGGTGGGGGGAGAGTGCCTCGCCGTAGGCTTTGAGGCTGTATTAGACGGGCTTCACGGCGTTTTCCAAACTTCCATCCGACAACCTCGGGGTCACCCATCAGAAGGTGCTCGAGGGAGGCGACACAGTGAGCAGAGATGGACAAGGCAAGCTGGGAGGCAGGGCTGCAGGAGCCACCCGAACCGGCCTGTGGTTTAAAGAGAACCACACAGGAGCAGAGACAGCAGAGCCCCGGCATGGGCCGGGGCACACAGACCTGGGAGCCGGCTGGCTGTCTCCTGTGGGCCGTGCCAGAAACTTGGAACCAGAGCTCAGGAGAAACTGGGACGGAAGGTGACTCAGTAGGAGAACCTGCAGGGCGCTGCAATCAGGAGGGGGAGATAAGATCCAAAAGTGAAGCCACCTCATGTGTTCAGTTCCTCAGTCATGTCCGACTCTTTGAGACCCCATGGACTGTAGCCCACCAGGCTCCTCTGTCCACGGGAAACAGCACGTGAAAGGCAGAGAGCAGCTAGGTTTCTAGAAATGTCTGCTGTGCAGAAATCTAGACCAATCGAGAGGATAAATAAATTGGGTCAGGGACAGAAAGCAAAAAGACTGTCATCAGTGCCTTAACAAACACACAGAAAATAGATCTCCTAAAGTCTAAAACACCGCTTCTTAAATACTAGTCTTTTTTCCTTAGGCTAGATGTTCAAACATGGCAAATTCACCAAATTACATCCTTAAAATGTGAGTTTCGTTGTATGCAAGTTACACCTCGATAAAGCTGATGTGAAAAAGAATCATGTTTTAAGAGAGTAAATGCACATTCACAGAGACCAACAGCAAACATTTACTCTCGAAGGTTACGACTGCGGGTGAGTCTCTCCCAGCGTGCTTTTCTGTATTTTCTAGATTTTATTAAACCAACATGAGTTACTTTCACAAGCAGGAAAAAAAATTAGTTTTAAGTAGCCGTGGCTTGCCTATGTCTCCGTGGGCACTGCGCAGGGGTGTTGGACTGCAAATACGACAGTAACCTGTACAAGGAGCTTCCCAGCAACCCGGGGCATCTTCAGTGGGAGAGGGGAGAACTTCTGCAGGACCCTGGGCATAGCCCCACCTCCACCCCAGGGTGCCCCCCCACGCGCGCACACACACACGCACACGCGTCCCAGCACCAACCCTAAAGGAACACTTCCAGAGCCTCTCTGAGCGTGTTTCACCGTGGCCCTGGGGTGCAACTCAGATACAGTTTCAGCCTGTCTCAGGTTCAGCTAGCCCGAGCCACTGTGAGGAGGCTGGGCTGCGTTTCCTGTTTTCAATCTGCCCCACTTCCGACCCGGCTGGTGCCGGGGAGCCTCACAGCTTCCTTAAGAGAGCAGCCCGCGCGGGGTCCAGAAGGCGCTGCCTCCCGGTTCTTGGTCCTACCTCAGCTCTGAGCCCCCCACTGAGGTGGAAGCTGGACCTGGATGAAAAGCCAGCTCTCTTTTGTGCATTACATACCATCCATCGAAACCCACTCACAACCTCCATGTTTCCCCTTCTGCAAACAGCAGCAGCACTGGGGAAGCTGTGCTGGCCAGACGATGCGGCCGCACCGGTGCCCACGGTGGCCCCAGCCCTGGGGCCCTCGGCTCGCCTTCTAAGGTGGTCTCAATTCACTCCGCCTCTCTTCCCTCCCCCGCTAGGACACCGTCCACCCCACACATAGGCACGCCTGGGACCGTGGCAGGCCGGGCACTGCCACTCTGAAATATCCCCTGGATTGGCTGCCGTCTGCCCTTAGGTGTGGGGTCATCTCTCTCGGGCCTGGCTCCTCTCGGGGTACACCTATGAGGAGCTCCCTGAGCTGCAGCAGCTGACCCAGGGCCTCCTCAGGGTGGTGGGTGGCCCAGGGTGGGGGGGCAGGGCTCTTGTACCACCAGCCTCTCCAGAAGAGGGGGTACCTATCTCTTGTACACCACTCAGGAAAGCTCCAGATGAACTTGTACAAGAGGGCCTTCAAGGTTTGTGAGAGGGAAGCAACCGCCATTTCAGGAAAGAGGCGGGCCACCGTGCGAGCGAGGAGCTCAGAAAAGCAAGCAAGCTGACCCGAAGTGCACAAAACCCGGACTCGGGGCCAGAAACCACGACGACAGCTGGCCGAGGACGCCAACGCTGAAAGCCGGCAATGTGAGTCCCCCATCCGGACACCCCAGACAGGGGGGGCCCATTCGGTGTCCACGTGGCTGCTGTGGCCTAGATGAGGCCACGGCACCCGGGCACAGTGGCTGAAGTCGGACCCACCACGCTTCACACGCCGGTTCAGCCACTAGCCAGGCCGGTTTCTCACACTCCTGCGGCTCGGCCTCTTCATCCGTAAAACCCAGGAGAAGCTGCCCGGCAGGAATGCGCCGTGTGTGAATGTGATGCAGGACATCATCAATGTGATGCAGGCTCTTGCTGCACCAAGAGCCCCGTGAAACGGCAGTGCTGCATCCGAAGCAGAGATGCACAGGAAGGTCAAACGCCCTCAGGGCAGGCCGGGGCGACCCAGACCTGGGCCCTGCTGCTGGTGCCAGGGGCCTACGGCTGGCGCTCTGAGATGACACCTTCCCTAGGGGACAGCAGAAAGCTGGTGGAGGGTGAGGGCCCAGACCGCAGGCCAGAGGAGCTCTTGGCAGACCATGCTTCTGGTGACCCCCAGGCTGCAAACCAGGAGTCCGAGACCACCCTGACCCTGGCCCAGCAAACTAGGGTCTGCCCACCCCTCCCCTACCAGCACAGCCATACAGCCTCAGGGACGAGAAAGCCCCCACAGACCCAGTGCAGCACCCCACCTGCCCCAAGGCACTGAAAAGGCATCCCAAACTCAGCATGTCCACCAGAGAATCCCAGCCTACCCCGCACCTCCCCAATTAAAAACTAACCCCCCCTCATGCTGCGACTCCAGTAAGCACAAACCTGGACCCCCGTTCCTCGGGCCCTCCTCATCTAAGCGGACAGACCCAGTCCTGCTCAGGGCCCCTGTGCGGGACGAGGCCAGCAGCCTCCCGCCTGCGGCCTGGCCCGCCTCTGTCTGCTCCCCACTGGGCCCACGGGGTGCTTTTTGCCAGTTGAAGATGGATAAAGCCCTCCAGAGGTCCCCACCTCAGCGCCTGCTGCCCAAAGAGCCCCAGCCCCCTTCTGCACCTCCCGCGGCTGCCCCGCCTCTGTGGGCCTCTGGGCCAGCCTCTGGCCGTGGCCCCTCTGGTCTTGCTGCCAGGGCCATCTCGCCAGGAGGTGCACAGGCCTCTGCAGGGCTCTGGTCCTATGCCGCCCTGCAGGTGAGGAGTCCCGGGACGCCCCCGCCACCACCCCCTTCTCGCAGGTCCACGCCCACATGTCCTCCCTGCAGGCCCGTCTCTCCCTCTGCCAGAAACTGCTCCGCTGCCACAGAGACGCTCTCAGCAGTGCTGAGCCCAGACGAGCACGCTGCCCTGCCCGCCACGATGCCCGCCACGACAGGCCCTCTGTAAAAACTTGCTGAAGACAAGTCAATGAGATGGAAACACCCACACTCTCCCGCCACTAGAAACACACCCAGACTGGCCAGGCCCCCGCTGCCTCTGCCAGGGAGGCCTCCCGGCTCTCACTGTCCCACCAGGTAACCGCCCTCCTGCCCAGGGTCAACTGACATCTCCTCCATAAGCCGCTGCCCATCCTCCTGCCGCAGGGCAGCTCGGCAGGGGACCCACTGGCCCCTTCTCCTTGGGGGCAGACAGCGCCCTTTTTAGTTAAGCCAGGGCTTCCCCAAGTTGGAGGGCGTCTGCAGGTCGTGTGTCCAGCCTGTTGCAGCAAAATGAACAACCCCTTCCCCATTCCCCTCCCCCCAGGGAGCACATCCCAGACTGAAGGTCACCAGCCCTTGCTTCACTGCGGGGACAGGGACTCCGGCCCCGCTCTGGATCGGGTTAAACTGACACCAGGGTGGGGGCGCCGGCGCCCCCTCGGGGTCCCTCCGTCACACTCGATCGGAATGGTGCCCTTCAGACGCTGGCAGGCGGGGTCCCAGAGAGGCGGTCCGTGCGGTCCCTCAGGGCGACCCTCCTGGGCCGCAGACCTCCCCGGGCCTTCACGATCCCCGCGTCCCTCGCCCTCGGGGGTCGCGTCCCCGCCGCCCCACCCCCTCACCCCGGCTCTCACCAGCGCCGGCTGGCTCTTTGTCGTCGGGTCCGGCCCTTCCCCGCTCGCCGGCCTCCCCGGGGCCCCTTCCCCCCTACCGCAGCCCGGCCGAGCCGGGGGGCCGGCGGCGACACTCACCCGCGCCCGGGTCCCCGGCTCCAGGCCCGGGGCTCCGCCACCAGCGCAGCAGCGCCCGCGCGGGGTCCAGGCTCACGGCGCAGCGCTGCTGCTTCACCCAGAGCACCGAGCGCAGCGGCTCCGCCGCCCCCATCGCGCCCGGCGCCCGGGGCGCCGCCTGCTCGGCCGGGCTGTCGTCACCCCGTACGCGGAGCGGCCGCGGCCACCGAGGAGGGGCCGCGGGCAGCGCGCGGAGGACGGCGAGGGCGGCCGGCCGGAGCGGAGCGGCGGGCCGGGCTAGGGGCCGGACGCGGAGGGACTGGGGGGCGGCCGAGGGAGGCGGGGCGCACCCCGGGGACCAGGAGGGGGATCCCGCGGGGGGCGGGGAGGAGGAGGGAGGCGGACGGGGCGCTGGGTTCCGAGCAGAGGAGCCGAGGAGGGGCCTGCGCGGAGGAGGACGGCAAGGGGGCGGGCGGAGAACAGCGGAGGGGCCGGGCAATCAAGGACGCGGCTGGGCTGGGGTCGAGGCGCCAGGGGCCCGGCTGAGCTCTGGGGTTTATCTCTGGCCGGGGAGGAGGCGGCTTCCCCTGGCCGCCAACCGTAGGGTCCCCGGGGGCGTGGAGCTCAGTAGCGCCTCCCTGGCCGGTCGTGGGGATAGGCGGGGTCCTCCAGGGGCGCAGAAAACGCTACCCAGTCGGTCCTGAGGGTGCGGCGGGAGGAGCTTGGTTTTCGGGCAGGCGTGGACTAACCCGCCCCTCCTCACGCGGCCACCGGGCCGCATTTTGGATCCCCGTCTTCTCCTCTTGGAAATATAAACCTGAAGACCTAGCAGGCGCCCTCGGGAGGTGTGGACCCTGCTGGCCCCAGCCTGGCAGTGGACACCGCCTCCTCTGCTTCTGGGGCCATCTTCACGCCCACCGGGGTGCTTCAGGACCCCCGCATTCCTAAGGCAGGCAGTTTCAGGCACTGAGGGATGAGCAGCACGGGTTGGGGCGGGCGTGTCAACTGGGCAGTCTGAGTCAAAGGGTCCTGCTGGGCCTGCACACCCAGCCTGGGGACAGATGGTCCCTGGGGAGGCCTGTCCTAGTCACGGGGGGCAGAGGTGAGGCTCAGAGGCCCGCCAGGGTCCAGCCACCCCTGACTGCCCACTGGGGTATGTCTGGGCTGGGGGTGGCTGAGAGCAGCTCAGGATCCCACAGCCCAGGTTCTCAAGGCCAGCCAAGCTGCGCAGGGTGGGGTGCTGGGGAACCAGCGGAGGGGAGGGACTTGCAGGGCGGCAGGCCGGAGGGCTTCCTGGAGGAGATCTCCCCCTTAGGGACCTGGGAGGAAGCTGGAGGGGGCTGCTGAGCCCTCCCCTCCCTCCTGAGCAGGCCCAAAGAGAGGGGGTTCCTGTTCTGAACCAGGAGGCACCACCCTGGCACCCCCGGACTCTCTTCCTCACCACCCTGGTCAGCTCCACCATCCCTTGTCCACAGGAGGCCTTCACTGACCACCCCTCAGCCCAGCGGGCCTCCAGCCTTGCTCACGAGCACATCGCCAACCCCCCCACCAGCTCCACGAGGATGTGGACTTGCCTGGCCCCGTGGCGCCAGCCCTGAACACACTGGGGCACGTAATAGGGTTACCATGTTTGTCCCACAAGGGCACCTGCCCCAGACTCATGACTGAAGAAGCTGCTGCTCAGAGCGGGGCTCCCAAGTGGCGGATCGGACTCCGGGGCCTGAGCTATCTGTGTGCCGCCCCCGCCCCCAGCTCTCCTTGGCTTCTCTTGCACCCCTCTCCCCTCAGATGGCGGAAGGGCGGGCACGCCGCCTTGCTGCCCGTGCCTGGCACCAGGGAGCCACACGTACTGGTCTTATCCTGCCAGCTCCCTGTGACTCACTCCTGCTGGAGCCCAGCCCCCATTCAGCCTGGGGCAGGGAGTCAGACGCCAGGACAGGGCAGAGGGCGGGGGTGGGTTCTAGCCCCTCCCTTGGGCACGGTGTACCTGATCTCCCAGCCCGGTAGTGCCCTTGGCAGCAAGGCCTGCCCGGCCCTCTCCCTCCCACGGCTGCCGCTCTGAGGCTCTGGAAACGTGGATATGAAACTTCTCTGGAAATTGTGCGCCAGTGCCGGGTGGGGGTCGCAGCACTGCCCTGAAGAGTAATCAGGAGATCAACTCTGAATATTCATTGGAAGGATTGATGCTGAAGCTGAAGCTCCAGTACTTTGGCCACCTGATGCGAAGAACTGACTCATTGGAAAAAACTCTGATGCTGGGGAAGATTGAGGGCAGGAGGAGGAGGAGGCGGCAGAAGATGAGACGGTTGGGTGGCATCACCAACTCAGTGGACATGAGTTTGAGCAAACTCTGGGAGATAGTGGAGGACAGAGAAACCTGGTTTGATGCAGTCCGTGGGGTTGCAAGGAGCAGCTGAGCAACGACAACAACGTGAAGACCTATAGCAGGAACCAGTAGGTGGGCAGGGACTCAGAAATGCCAGCCCCGCCGTGGGACCTCTGCCTGGGGCCTCCCTGGGCTGGGCCCCTTCTGCCCTCTTCAGTCACTCACATAGGGTCCTTGAACGCCACGTGTCAGCTCGTGCAGTTCTGCAGCCAAGGTGGCGCCGAGAGAGGGCGTAGGTGCCCCTGCCCCCACCCTCACCTCCGTGAGGGAGGCCCCAGCATCAAGTGCCAAACACTGGTGGGTCCCCCAGGGACCGCCTCCACCTCACTCGGTAGACCACAGGCCAGGCCAGGGTCTCCTAGTGACTGTTATTGGTGGTGTTATGACCCCTAAAATCCACACACTGTGGTACTAGCCTCTGAGGGCCTCAGAATGTGCGTGTGTGTGGAGCTAGACTCTTGATGGAGGTGATTAAGGTGAAATGTGGCCTGTGGACCCCCATCCAGCATGACTGGTGGCTTTAGTAGGGGGAGATCTGGACACAGCAGGCATGCTGGTGCCCAGAGGGTCAAACACAAGAGGCCCCACTTGCAAGCCCCCGAGAGAGGCTTCAGAGCAACCAAGCCTTGTTGGCGCCTTGACCTCGGACTTGCAGGCTCTCTGAATCGTAACTGGGGAAATAAACTCTTATTGTTTAAGCCACCCAGTCTGTGCCATTTTGCAGCCCTGGCAAAGCCCTCCTGTGGTCCTCCACGCCAGGGAGCTGTCCTCCTCAGTTTGAGGAGGGGCCTGGCCAAGGCAGGAGCCCCATGCTTAAACTGGGAAAGGATCGAAATAAAGTTTCCAGAAGATGGGCTTCCCGCAGTTGAGCTGCATGGGGAGAGGGCTGGGCTGGGGGTCAGGCCCCTGCTAAGGGCTGTGGGCCTGTGACTCAGCACAGCGCTGGGGGATGGGAAGAAGGAGGCAGCTTCACCTCCAGCAGCCCCCACCCCCGCCCCTGCTGTGCCTCAGGTGTTGATGGGCCCCTCAGAGCTGGCTGCAGAGTCACGGAGGGGGCAGAATGGCCCTCTGCTCAGGAAGTGCCCTCGGCTCCCTGGCGGGCCTTCCAGCCACCTGGCCACTCACCTGTCCCATGTGGGTCCCTGGGCAGAGGCCTTTCCCACCTGTCTGCCCATCTTCCCACAGCTGCCTCCTCCAACGCGGCTGAGTCAGTGGGGAGCTCTGCTGGGCCTCCTCTGGGCCACCCATGTCTGGCCCTCTCGGCCTGTGGCTCTGCAGGGCACACTTGCTGGCCTGCTGGGTGCACAGCTGGCCGGTTTTCTGCAGGGCTTCCGTGAGCCCTGGCAGCCCGCTGGGCCAGAGGGCAAGGGCTCAGCCTGGCAGCCTGCAGCCCTGGCCCGCCAGGCCCCGTCACCTGCCCTGTCCTGTGTCCCCGCTGCCAGCTTGGGCCGCTGCCTGGTGGCCCATCTGCCCTGCAGCCTGCGGTGGCCAGCTTGTCTGGGCTGGACACCTCGGCCAGCACTGGCCAGCGCCCCCTGGACTGCACCCTGCCTGCCCAGGTCACCTCACTCCTGGGATGCTTGGTCTGTGAGGCACTGTCCGGGCCCACAAGCGTCCTGCCCATCGGCTCATTCCTGCCCGATGCCCACTGGCTTCTGCCTGCTGAGCCTGGCCACCTGTGGGGACCTGGCAGCATCAGCATCTTCCAGCACCGTCCGCTCCATGACCTCTGAGCGACTTCCTCTCTGTCCTGGGAGCCCCTGGCTGTGTGGACGGCGACAGCTGCCTGCTTGTCTTCCCAGGCTTCCTTCCCGTGAAGTCAGCGCCTCACTTGACATCAGCAGCCTGCGGGGTGGGGTGGGTGCACCTGTCCCAGCTGCACCTGCTCCCAGCAAGGCCGCCCTCCACCTGCGCCCTCCGTCCTGGAGGGAGAGCTTCTGACTGCTGCGGGTCAAGGTTGGCTGGAGGAAGCGTCCAGGAGAGAGTAAGCTGATAAGTTACAAAAATGCACATTCCCATATTGCTCCTGTGGGGGCTTCCCAGGTGACACTGGTGATAAAGAGCCCGCCTCCAGTGCAGGACCTATAAGAGACGCAGGTTCAATCCCTGGGTGGGGAAGATCCCCTGGAGGAGGGTAAGCAACCACACCCCAGTATTCTTGCCTGGAGAATCCCATGGACAGAGGAGCCTGGCGGGCTACAGTCCACAGGGTTGCACAGAGTTGAACATGAGTGAATGACAGCATGCACCCATGTTGCTCTTGCAACACAAACAACCACCTCTGCAAGTGGGAGTCATTAGCCCCGTTTTACACACGGAGAGACAGGCCACAAAACTAACCTGGTCTGCTCACATTCTACAGAAAGGCAACCATCCGGCTGGGAGCCCTAGGGCCACGCCGGCGTAGGAGATTCTGGAATGTGAGAACAAGGGCACTCCAGGGCAGCCTGTGCCCCAGCGGGTCCCACCCTGGGCACTCCAGCAGGGCCACTCCTGGGGACACACAGCAGGTCCTGCCTGACCTGCTGTTGTGGATCCTCATCCGGACTCCCAGAGGCTGAACTGCAGAGGCTGTCTGCCCACCCAGGAAAGCCCTGAGACTGGGCTGGCGTGGAGGGTGGCCCTCAGGGGTGGTGACCTCAGGGTTGGTGGTCGAGGGCTGACCTGAGCTGGAAGGGCTGGTCGGGGGGTGGGGCTAGCCGAAGATAACTCCACAATGGCCAAGGATCAAGGCTGCTCACACTCCTGGGCAGCGTGGGGAGTAGCGTGCCGGGGAGGGCTCGAAGGCCAGGATGGGGTTCAGTCTGGGCCCCATGGGCCCCCAGGCCTGCTCGGGTGAGCCATCTGGGTCGGGCACTGACAGAGTGCCTCTCATCCCTCATCTCATCTCCAGGGTGAGCCTGCCCTGCAGGGGAGGGGTCAGGGCCAGGGTTACCCAGCAGTCAGGGTTGAACAGGGACTGACATGCAGGGCGGTGGAAGCCCCAAAGCTGCTCTCAGACAACTCGGCCACATTCTGGGTTTCTCTGCCGGGGGGAACAGGCCGAGGCCCCGAGAGTGGGTCTGCCTTGTCAGAGGTGGTGTCTGCGCTGGAGTAGGCTGTTCTGGAGAAAAGACCAGCTCCCTCGGGGGGAGGATCTTGGACTCCAGGGAGACTCCCTCTCCCCATCTCTGCAGCTGGAGGAAAGCCTGCTGGCTGGCTGGGGTCCTTACAGGCAGGGTGCGCTCATGAGGGTGGTGGGAAGCCTCCCCCAGGTCTCCAGAGAGTTCACTCTGATTCCTGCAGCTTGATCTTGACTCCTGTGTGTGTGTGGTGGGGGCGCTGCTACAATGTCCAGCCTTGGGGGCTCGGGGGAGGAGGACCCTGGAGGTTCCCGGCCAGGTGACATCTACGGCCCAGCACGCAGCCAGGCTGGCGGAGTGGCCTTGACTGGGTGGAGTGGACTGGGGTGGGGAACACTGGATCTGGCGCCCAGGGCTGCTGGGGATGTGGCGGAGGCGGTGGCACACGGGACAGCCACCCGCTGTGATCTCAGCCTGGTTGAGAGAGGCTGGACAGCGCACCTGGATGGACATCGTATTTTTCTATCCAAGCTCTGTGAAAAGTGAGAGGAAATTGCAAAGATGTGGGGAAGGATGATCTGAGTGAGCCACACAGTAGGGGAGGGCAACGGTGAGGTCCATGAGCCGGGAGGAGTGGGCGGGTGGGCCTGGGTACAGGAGGCAGGGGATGGCACTGGGTTCCGAGCCTGTGCACCCTGTGGTGGGGGGGCAGAAAACCTGCTTCAGATAAACCCAGGAAACTGCAGGTGAGGCCTTCCAGAGGAAAGACAATCTTAAGATGAAGAATAGAACACAGTCTGGGCTCAGCCCAGGAGTTCTGCAGTAACAAAGCATCTACTACTGAATCCAAAACCAAACAAACAAAGGTGGGGAGAGAGTAAGGAGGATCAGAAACAACACTGACTCTCCAGGGCGCCTTAGAGAATGGTTGAAATCAGTGGGACCGAGACAAACCCAGCTAGACATCGCCGTGCAGTGGCAGCTGGCCAGAGGACACCGTGCGTGGAAGGCCAGGCAGGAAGGACGCCAGAGCAAAGGCTGGAGAGCTACACACGCGCTCAGGGTCTGTGTGAGGCAGGAGCTGGGATGCCAGGGTGGAGGGGGCGTGAGTGGCGAACTCAGCGCGAGGCCCAGACCAGGGGCGGCGGGCTACTGTGCTCCGCCTCCTCGACAGACGGGGACACTGAGCCAGAGATGGGCAGCAACCTCTGAAAAGTCCAGGCAGGCAGCCTTCCCCCTGACTCAGGCTCACTGAGCCCTACTGTGTGCCAGGCCCTGGCAGGTGCAGGGACCCAACCCAGGAGCAGACTCCTGCAGGGCCTCCTGGGGGCCCAAGAGAAGGGTCACAGATGAAGGTCCTAACAGGGCGAGCATTTCACCACTTGCAGAGTGGCCAGGAAACGCGCCTGCAGCACAGGAGAGCCAGAAGATGCGGGTGGACTCTTAGGAGGAAATAGCAACTCACTCCAGTATTCTCGCCTAGGAAATCCCAGGGACAGAGGAGCCTGGCAAGCTCCAGTCCACAGGGTCGTGAAGAGTTGGCCACGACTGAGAGACTAGTAACAACAAGAAACAAGGAAGTCACAAAGTCCTGCAACGGCAGCGATATCCACCTTTATTCATAGCCTGCTCTGTGTCAGTCGGGATCCAGTTCATGGCCTTCCCTGGAGATAAAGCTCATTGTGCCCATTTTACAGATGAGGGGTCTGAGGCTCAGTGGGATGTGATTGCCGACTCATCTGAGCTAGGACATAGGCGTGGCCTCTGTCTATAGACAGACTCCTGCATCAGCCACCAAAATGGTGTAACATCTGTTTGCGTTAGGGAAACATCCAAAAAAATCCTTAAGCAACCAAACAGAAAGATACACAAGAATCCTTTAAATTCTCTCTCAGATGCTACGCGAAAGCTCAGAGCTTTGTCTGCGTGGCTAGGATGAGAGGTGGCTGTCCCCACGTGGGTCATTTGCTTGCCAAGCTGCTGTTCAGAGTGAAGATGATGAGGGACATGGGCAGACAGTCCAGGTTTAGGGAAATGTCCAAATCTTGCATCTTATCCGCAGGACTCCTTGCAGGAAACCACTGTGGTTTTAGGAGCTGAGATCCACAGTTTCTTCCAGACCTGTCAGAAGGGTCAACACACCTGCAAAGGAGAGGGAATCCAACAAGTCTCCTGGACACCTTCCTCTTCCAGCGTCCACTCAGCGGCCAAAGGGACCCTTTCCAAATGGAAATCCAGATTTCTTCTGGATTCTGTCTGTCTCCTCTCAGGGCCCAGCTGCTTCCCTGCTCTTGGCTCAGCTTCCGGTCGGCGGAGGTTACTGGACCTGCGTTGGCTGGTGGCCGTAGCTGCTGGAGTAACTGGCGGGGCTGAGCTGTGAGGAGGTGTGAGGGCGGGTGGGCAGAGGCTGGGGGCGAGCCAGGCGGGGGCCTGGTCTTCATGCTTATGTCCCTGGTGCCCATACAGCACCTGGCAAACGCTGTCTGAGTCGCTCAGTTGTGTCCGACTCTTCGCCACCCCATGGACCATAGCCCACCAGGCTCCTCTGTCCATGGAATTCTCCAGGCCAGAATACTGGAGCGGGTTGCCATTTCCTCCTCCAGGGGGTCTTCTCGACTCAGGGGCAGAACTCGGGCCTCTTGTGTCTCCTGCACTGGCAGGTGGACGCTCTGCCACTGAGCTGCCTGGGAAGCCCCGGCAAGCTCTGTACTTTCCACAAGTGTTTGTTTAGTGGCTGAGTGAGTGAAAATGCAAGCACAGGAAAGTCAATGGAGCAATTGCAAATCTGAGCTTACGTCAGGGGTTGTATATAGGAACAGCGGCTGGGGCAAACGTTAGGGCGCGGTGGGGCCTGAGGCACGCCAGACTCACCCTCCTGTTGACAGACGACAGGGCCCTTCAGCTCCTGTGAAACGTGGGCTCCGACTGTCAGATTGCTGGTGTTTTCAAGAGAAGCCAGGAACGCACACTGTGTGTGTGTTACCTTATGGTTTTTAAATATTGACTACTAACTCCAGTCCAAAATATAAAACCTTTGGCAGGACAGCAAAGCCTGGATGCAGGCAGGCTTTCAGAGACCAGCCCATTTGTGACGTCTCACTGAAAACCACAGAAGTGAAGCCAGATTTTAAAACTCATCATTCAACGACCGAGATTGAGGAGTATATAGCAGCAGTCAGTAGGTATACACGCCCCCAGCAGCAGAGAGAAACCGCACAGGAAGGGTTTCTAGAGAGGCGAGGACAAAATAACATTCAGGGAAGCGCCCCACGCAAACGGATCCAGCCTGGACAGGAGCCTGAGCCCAGGGGCCCTTGGTGGCCATGCCAGAGGCCCCGGCTCCAAGTCCAGGGCGCCAGGCTCACAGGTGTGGGCAGACGCCACGTGGGAGCCAGGGCCCCAGGTGGGAGGAGGGGAAGGGAAGGGAGGGAGAGTCCGGGTTAAGCAGAGCGTGGAGGTAACATGCTGCCTGCCCTGCACGTGAGCGAAGGATTGCCGTGACCATCTAGCACCGGCTGCTCCAACTGTCAGATTGCTGGTGTTTTCAAGAGAAGCCAGGAACGCACACTGTGTGTGTGTTACCTTATGGTTTTTAAATATTGACTACTAACTCCAGTCCAAAATATAAAACCTTTGGCAGGACAGCAAAGCCTGGATGCAGGCAGGCTTTCAGAGACCAGCCCATTTGTGACGTCTCACTGAAAACCACAGAAGTGAAGCCAGATTTTAAAACTCATCATTCAACGACCAAGATTGAGGAGTATATAGCAGCAGTCAGTAGGTATACACGCCCCCAGCAGCAGAGAGAAACCGCACAGGAAGGGTTTCTAGAGAGGCGAGGACAAAATAACATTCAGGGAAGCGCCCCACGCAAACGGATCCAGCCTGGACAGGAGCCCGAGCCCAGGGGCCCTTGGTGGCCATGCCAGAGGCCCCGGCTCCAAGTCCAGGGCGCCAGGCTCACAGGTGTGGGCAGACGCCACGTGGGAGCCAGGGCCCCAGGTGGGAGGAGGGGACGGGAAGGGAGGGAGAGTCCGGGTTAAGCAGAGCGTGGAGGTAACATGCTGCCTGCCCTGCACGTGAGCGAAGGATTGCCGTGACCATCTAGCACCGGCCGCTGCAGCCCTGCCCCCAACACTGAGCATCCAGAGAGCATCCAGGATGGAGAAGAGGCCGGTAAGACGCAGATCAGTGGTGGGACTTCCATGAGCCCGGGCTCTTTCATCTTTCCAATCATAGTCAAGTGCTCAATTCAGGAACTTAAGATGCCTGGTTTTCTTTAATCAGCACTAATCTTTTGATGTTTGACTACTTGGTTTTTTTGTTTTTGTTTTTTTGTGTGTGTGTGTAAAAACTCCTTCCTAACTTCTTTGGAACAGTCCCTCAGAGCTGAGAGGCTGCCTTCTAGACTGAAGTCTTCAATGTGTGTGTGTGTGTGTGTGTGTGTGTGCATGTGTGTGTGCGTGCGTGCACTCAGTTGTTGAGTCAACTCTTTGTGGCCTCACAGACTATAGCCCACCAGGCTCCTCTGTCCCTGACAGGCGAGGGCATTGGAGTGGGTTCCCATTTCCTCCTCCAGTGGGTCTTCCCCACACCTCCTGTATCCTCCTGCAGCGGCAGGCAGATTCTTTGTCACTGAGTCTACCAGGAAAGCCCGAATCAGACATGGTAAGGAGTTTAGCTCTTGTCTATGTATGGGAAGATGAGAGAGTCTGGGCTCATGGAAATCAGCCCTTAGATACGCATCTTAACTATGTGGCCAGCGTCTGGCCAGGACAGTCTTTCTCGTCCTGAACCCCCTCAGGGTGCTCCGTGGGCGGGGGCAGCTGCAGTGGGAGCTGGGCATTCTTTCTTGCCTGAAATGCAGGAGACGCTCTCTGTCCACACCTCCCACCCCGCAGGGTCACTTCCTCCCCCTTTCCTGCCCACACCCTTAGGCAAACACTCGTCTGTTTTCTGTCTCTGTGAATCGGCCTATTCTGGATACTCCACGTAAGTGAAAGCACAGAATATACGTGGCCTCTGTGACTGGCTTCTCTCACCTGCCGTGACGTTTTCAAGATTCATCGTGTGGCAGTCTGTGTCAGTACTCCATTCTATTTCATAAGCAAATAATATTCCGCGGCATGAGTAGCCCACATTTTGTCTATGCAGCAGCTGATGGGCGTCTGGGATGCTTCCGCTCTCACTGGCAGTGAAGTGTGGCGCCGTGAGCACTCGTGGATGAGTTTCCACGTGTGTGTGCTGTCACTTCTCTTGGGCACACGCCTAGGCGTGGAGTTACTGGGTCACAGGGTGACTCTGTGCCTAACTGTTGAGGAGTCCGCCAGACTTTTCCACCACAGCTGCACCATTTTATCCTCACCAGCAGGGCACGAGGCTTCCAGCCTCTGCACGTCCTTGTCAGCACTTGCTGCTGCCGGCTTTTTGATTATAGCCACCTGAGAAGTGGACTATTTCTTGCAATATCAGCAAACAAAGGACGTCCCAGTCACTAGCGATTGCAGTGCTTCAGCATGAGCTGGTAGCCCTGAGCAAACTCAGGCAGGAAAGAATACCTGCCACCCAGCAGCTGCTGGACTGCAGCCTCTCCCGAAGGCGAGCCCCGAGGAGAGTCAGGGAAACCAGTATACTGGCCCCAGAGAGGCAAGGGATGCTTTCAGGGGCCCCAGAGAGGGGAGGGATGCTTTCAGGGGCCCCAGAGAGGGGAGGGATGCTTTCAGGGGCCCCAGAGAGGCGAGGGATGCTTTCAGGGGCCCCAGACAGGGGAGGGATGCTTTCAGGGACCCCAGAGAGGGGAGGGATGCTTTCAGGGGCCCCAGAGAGGCGAGGGATGCTTTCAGGGGCCCCAGACAGGGGAGGGATGCTTTCAGGGACCCCAGAGAGGGGAGGGATGCTTTCAGGGGCCCCAGAGAGGCGAGGGATGCTTTCAGGGGCCCCAGACAGGGGAGGGATGCTTTCAGGGACCCCAGAGAGGGGAGGGATGCTTTCAGGGGCCCCAGAGAGGCGAGGGATGCTTTCAGGGGCCCCAGACAGGGGAGGGATGCTTTCAGGGACCCCAGAGAGGGGAGGGATGCTTTCAGGGGCCCCAGAGAGGCGAGGGATGCTTTCAGGGGCCCCAGACAGGGGAGGGATGCTTTCAGGGACCCCAGAGAGGGGAGGGATGCTTTCAGGGGCCCCAGAGAGGCGAGGGATGCTTTCAGGGGCCCCAGACAGGGGAGGGATGCTTTCAGGGACCCCAGAGAGGGGAGGGATGCTTTCAGGGGCCCCAGAGAGGCGAGGGATGCTTTCAGGGGCCCCAGACAGGGGAGGGATGCTTTCAGGGACCCCAGAGAGGGGAGGGATGCTTTCAGGGGCCCCAGAGAGGCGAGGGATGCTTTCAGGGGCCCCAGACAGGGGAGGGATGCTTTCAGGCTCTTGCATCTTCCCATACACAGAAAAGCTAAGTTCCTTGACTTGGGATACCTGACTTTCTTTAATTAACAATCATCTTTCGATGTTCAGGCTGCCTGCCCTCTGTTGTAAAACCTTTATTTAACCTGAGTCCCCCTCTCCTCTCTCTCAGGGTCACTTGAGATGCTTCCTCCTGAACCTGAAGTTCTAAAGAGTCCCACCAAATAAAACATAACTCTCAATTTTAGGGTTATGAACGTTATTATAGTCAACACATTCCAGTGGGTATGAAGGAATAGCTCCTTGGGGGTCAGGCTGGCTTTATCAGTAATAAAGCTGACAGTTTCATCTGTTTGACTTCCAGGTCTTGTCTCTCACATGGTTCAGAATATGGGAAGGATGTTATCAACCAGCCCCTAAATCCCATCACGGCCTCTGTGCCCCCTTGGGTTCAAGAGAGACCCCCCTCCTCGGGGGCTATTGTCCCCAGTGTAGACTCCTGCCTCAGCACCTGAAAATGTGGGTCCACTCATGCCTTTTTCTTCTCCTCTTGGATGAACTCCTCCCAGGCAGGAATGCAGTCCAATTGCCCAATTGCTTGGGCAATAAATCCCTGGGCTTTCCAGGGCCGTGATTGATTGGTAACGCCTGCCATCGTCCATGACAGGGGAGAGTGCCGTGATTGATTGGTGATGTCTGCCATTGTCAATGGCAGGGGCAGGGCAGCATAACATACATGGGAAGAGCGGTGAGTCAGATTCCCAGGAAGCTCAGCTCCAGAGTCCTACGCTGGGCTCTATAGAAAGCCTTCCACAAGACCAGAGTCATCCCGGCAGGACTGAGATCTGAAACAGCCACCACATGAAGAGTCACGGGCGAGATGATCTCAAATATATGCTGACATCTCCCCAAAGATGATTTACAAACGGCCAGTGACGTGCTGGAAAGACGGTCAGTATCATCAGTCCTCAGGGAAAAGAAATCAAACCCACAGTGAAATACCATGGTCCTTGGTAGCTCAGCTGGTAAAGAATCCACCTGCAATGCAGGAGACCTGGGTTCCATCCCTGGATTGGGAAGATCCCCTGGAGAAAGGAAAGGCTGCTGCTGCTGCTAAGTCACTTCAGTCGTGTCCAACTCTGTGCGACCCCATAGACGGCAGCCCACCAGGCTCCCCCGTCCCTGGGATTCTCCAGGTAAGAACACTGGAGTGGGTTGCCATTTCCTTCTCCAATGCATGAAAGGAAAAGTGAAAGTGAAGTCGCTCAGTTCGACTCTTAGTGACCCCATGGACTGGAGCCTACCAGGCTCCTCCACCCATGGGATTTTCCAGGCAACCGTACTGGAGTGGGGGGCCATTGCCTTCTCCAGGGAAAGGCTATCTATTCCAGTATTCTGGCCTGGAGAGTTTCACTGACTGTCTAGTCCATGGGGTTGCAAAGAGTCATACATGACTGAGTGACTTTCACTTTCATACATATCTTTATGTCTGCTAGGAAACTATAATTAAAAAATGGAAAATACCAAGTGTTGGTTGGGCTATGGAGAAACTGGAACCCCATACACTGTTGCTGGGGATGTGAAATGGGGTAGCCACTGTTGAAAACAGGTTGGCTGTTCAAGTTAACACAGAGGAACACGTGATTTCCATACGATTCAGCAATTATTTGAAAGCAGGAACTAGGGACTTTCCTGGTGGTCTAGCAGTTAAGACTCTGTGCTCCCAATGCAGAGGGCCTGGGTTCGATTCCTGGTCAGGGAACTAGTCAAACCAGTCAATCCTAAGTAAATCAACCCTGACTATTCACTGGAAGGACTGATGCTGAAGCTGAAGCTCCAGTACGTTGGACACGTGATGTGAAGAGCTGACTCACTGGCAAAGACTCTGCCTGATGCTGAGAACGATTAAGGGCAGGAGGAGAAGGGGACAACAGAGGATGAGATGGTTAAATGGCATCACCGACTCAATGGACGTGAGTCTGAGCAACCTCCAGGAGATAGTGGAGGTCAGAGGATCCTGGCGTGCTGCAGTCCATGGGGTCGCAAAGAGCTGGACATGACTCAGCAACTGAACAGCAACAATAAGAAGGAACTAGATCCCCCATACCACGACTAAGAGCCTGCAAGCTACAACTGACAGATGCTGTGTGCTGCAGCGCAGGGCCTGGCCCAGCCGAATGAATGCGCGCTTTGAAAGAGGAAAGTCGGGACTCAGACACTTGCACTCAATCACAGTAGCCAAAAGGTGGAGATAACCCAAAGGTACCTCAGTAGGTGAATGGTACGCAGAATGTGGATGGAATACCACCCAGCGTAGAAAGACTGAGACACAGAAGCAACATGGGTGCGCTTTGACAGCATGCTAAGTGAGAAGAGCCAGACACCACGGACAGCATGCTGTGTGACCTGCTGACGTGAGACGTCCAGAAGGCCGATCCAGAGAATGGATCACGGTTGACGGGGGCTGAGGAAGGGAGGGTGGGGCGTCATCGCTGCTGGGTTCAGGTCTCTTTAGGGGAAAGCGCTCTGGGACTAGAGAGAGGGGAGAGCTGCCCTGCGCTGTGAATGTCCTAAATGTCCCTGAATTGTACACTAGGTTTTTTGGGCCATGTTGTGTGGCACGTGGCATCTTAGTTCCCTGATGCTGGGTTGAACCTTGCCCCCTCCTTTAGGAGTGTGAAGCCTTAACTGCTGGACTGCCAGGGAAGTCCTTGAATCGTACACTTTCAAGCGGTTAAATGGTAAACGTTACGCTGTGCGTGCTTGACCACAGGCAGAGCTGATTCCTCCCACAGCTGTCCATACAGGCGAGTGCGAGTAGGGTGTCCCTAGTGACTTTCACTTTCATACATATCTTTATGTCTGCTAGGAAACTATAATTAAAAAATGGAAAATACCAAGTGTTGGTTGGGCTATGGAGAAACTGGAACCCCATACACTGTTGCTGGGGATGTGAAATGGGGTAGCCACTGTTGAAAACAGGTTGGCTGTTCAAGTTAACACAGAGGAACACGTGATTTCCATACGATTCAGCAATTATTTGAAAGCAGGAACTAGGGACTTTCCTGGTGGTCTAGCAGTTAAGACTCTGTGCTCCCAATGCAGAGGGCCTGGGTTCGATTCCTGGTCAGGGAACTAGTCAAACCAGTCAATCCTAAGTAAATCAACCCTGACTATTCACTGGAAGGACTGATGCTGAAGCTGAAGCTCCAGTACGTTGGACACGTGATGTGAAGAGCTGACTCACTGGCAAAGACTCTGCCTGATGCTGAGAACGATTAAGGGCAGGAGGAGAAGGGGACAACAGAGGATGAGATGGTTAAATGGCATCACCGACTCAATGGACGTGAGTCTGAGCAACCTCCAGGAGATAGTGGAGGTCAGAGGATCCTGGCGTGCTGCAGTCCATGGGGTCGCAAAGAGCTGGACATGACTCAGCAACTGAACAGCAACAATAAGAAGGAACTAGATCCCCCATACCACGACTAAGAGCCTGCAAGCTACAACTGACAGATGCTGTGTGCTGCAGCGCAGGGCCTGGCCCAGCCGAATGAATGCGCCTTTGAAAGAGGAAAGTCGGGACTCAGACACTTGCACTCAATCACAGTAGCCAAAAGGTGGAGATAACCCAAAGGTACCTCAGTAGGTGAATGGTACGCAGAATGTGGATGGAATACCACCCAGCGTAGAAAGACTGAGACACAGAAGCAACATGGGTGCGCTTTGACAGCATGCTAAGTGAGAAGAGCCAGACACCACGGACAGCATGCTGTGTGACCTGCTGACGTGAGACGTCCAGAAGGCCGATCCAGAGAATGGATCACGGTTGACGGGGGCTGAGGAAGGGAGGGTGGGGCGTCATCGCTGCTGGGTTCAGGTCTCTTTAGGGGAAAGCGCTCTGGGACTAGAGAGAGGGGAGAGCTGCCCTGCGCTGTGAATGTCCTAAATGTCCCTGAATTGTACACTAGGTTTTTTGGGCCATGTTGTGTGGCACGTGGCATCTTAGTTCCCTGATGCTGGGTTGAACCTTGCCCCCTCCTTTAGGAGTGTGAAGCCTTAACTGCTGGACTGCCAGGGAAGTCCTTGAATCGTACACTTTCAAGCGGTTAAATGGTAAACGTTACGCTGTGCGTGCTTGACCACAGGCAGAGCTGATTCCTCCCACAGCTGTCCATACAGGCGAGTGCGAGTAGGGTGTCCCCAGGGCGGCAGCAGAGCTGGAGACCGGTGGATTCAGGTCAAGGTGGTCAGAAGACAGAAAGGACAGACTCGGTGACTGATGGGATGCGGGGGCGGGGCCAGAAAGCGAAGGCTCTGGGTTGACTGCCCCCTGGGCTTGGTGTCTAGGCGCCGGTCCCGTGGGTGGGGAGAGACAGGAGGAGCAGTCTGGGCAGGGCGATCTCTGTGGGGCTTCGGCAGGCAGCAGCGTGCGTGGGTCCGGGCTGGAGGTCACATCCAGACTCCTCGTGAACAGATGGGAGTGAGTCCTGCCCGAGCAACGGCGGGGCCAGGAGTAGGATCGGGGGCAATCCTAGGGCACCCCGACTGCAGCCCACATTGCAGCAGGCTCCCCTTCCCCTCTAGAAGGCTCCCTGCTGGGTGAGGACTTGTGTGGTCACCGATCTCATTTGAGGGGCGCTTTGGAGAGGAGCCGCTGAAGGAAACTGAGATGGCCCGAATGGAAGGGGGATGGGAGGGGAGCCTGCGGAGGGTGGACTGGCCTCACGGAGCCCCAGTGCCACCTGCCCACTCTGACATTTGCACACACGTGTCTCCAGGGTGATGAGAGTGAAGTGGCCGGGAGCTCAGGGTTCAGATCTGCCACTCTGCCCTGGGGGAGCTAGGAAGCCTGGGCAGGTTTCTGCACCTTGGCACTGACGCTGGGCGGGTCATTCCAGGTCATTCTCCGTGGTGGGGCCGCCCTGTGCAGTGTAGCGCGTTCAGCGTCTCTGGCCAGGGGCCGCCCCGGGCATGACAATCAAAGACGTCCAGACGTTGCTGACTGTCATCTCCGAGGAGAGCGCTGCCTTAGACAAAGCACTTCTCTCGGGCCCTTGGTTTCCTCCTCTGCAGCCCTAACGCCCAGCTCCTGGGATGCAGTGAGGTTCAGACCATTTCATAACCAGAGCAGGCGGCTCATCGTAAGGACTCCACGTCTGTAAGACAGGAAGAGGAGGTGCGACCCAGCAGGCCCGGCGCAGGAACCCAGTGGGCGTCACTGCGAGGGGGGTTGGCAAGGCCCTGCGTTTGTGAGGCTGGCTTCAGGGCAGGTGATGAGGAGCCCAAGGTGGCCCTTGGAGAAAGCTCCAGGAACCTCTTCTGAACGTCGCTGCTGCTGACGCCTGTGCCCTGGGCTGTCACACACTCGAGAGGCCCCAGCCTGGCTCCGCAGCAAGCCGGAGGTGGGGGTGCGGGAGGGGAATGCCCGCCCTGAGTCAGCTGTGAGCGGCTGGCCCCGGTCATGAGCTGTGAGGCTGAGAGGAGTGGGCTTCATGGCTTCCAGGGGCCCCCTGCCTGTCTCCACTCTGAGCAGCCCATCCCCAGCCCAGCCAGGAACTCGCCCCACGGAGCAGCCTCCCAGAATCCTCTGTTCCTGGGGACCCACCCCCCCGCCCCCCGGCTGGCCTGCGGTGCCCTGGTTTTGGTCCTCGAAGCTCCACGTCCGGGCGAATCTCTCCTTTCTGGGCGAGTGGCCACCTGGGCAGCCCCAGTCCAGGGACGTGCAGCCAGGCCCTGGGCCGCCGAGCTCGCCAGCTGGGATCCCTGCAGGCGGCCCGGTTGGGTCACCTCATTAGGGCTGGAGCAGAAACAGAGCCAATTAGCAGCACCGGGGCCAGCAAATCCACGGCCGCCTCCCTGAGGACAGCCACCTCCCTGAGGACAGCCGCTGCAGGGCCATGGAAAATTCCACACGCAGGCTTCCTCCCTGGAGGGCGGGGCCACAAGGACGCCCCCTCCCTGGGAACGCTCAGGCTTCACCTCTTGCGCCGGGGTTGGGGAGAGCCTTTCGGAGCAGGGGAGGCGGGACCCCAGAGATCCTGCTTCCATCAGTGAGGGGCGGAATGGGGGGATTTTGATGTTCGTTCCACACTCTCTGAGTGAGTCCACTGGGAGGGTGCGGTGAGTCCTGCCTCACCCCGTCCTGTCCAGAATCTGGGGTCCGAGCTCTGCACACGCTCTGCACGTGGGCCCCAGGGGCCCCTCCCTTGGAGAAAGCTCCAGGAACCTCTTCTGAACGTCGCTGCTGCTGACGCCTGTGCCCTGGGCTGTCACACACTCGGGAGGCCCCAGCCTGGCTCCGCAGCAAGCCGGAGGTGGGGGTGCGGGAGGGGAATGCCCGCCCTGAGTCAGCTGTGAGCGGCTGGCCCCGGTCATGAGCTGTGAGGCTGAGAGGAGTGGGCTTCATGGCTTCCAGGGGCCCCCTGCCTGTCTCCACTCTGAGCAGCCCATCCCCAGCCCAGCCAGGAACTCGCCCCACGGAGCAGCCTCCCAGAATCCTCTGTTCCTGGGGACCCACCCCCCCGCCCCCCGGCTGGCCTGCGGTGCCCTGGTTTTGGTCCTCGAAGCTCCACGTCCGGGCGAATCTCTCCTTTCTGGGCGAGTGGCCACCTGGGCAGCCCCAGTCCAGGGACGTGCAGCCAGGCCCTGGGCCGCCGAGCTCGCCAGCTGGGATCCCTGCAGGCGGCCCGGTTGGGTCACCTCATTAGGGCTGGAGCAGAAACAGAGCCAATTAGCAGCACCGGGGCCAGCAAATCCACGGCCGCCTCCCTGAGGACAGCCACCTCCCTGAGGACAGCCGCTGCAGGGCCATGGAAAATTCCACACGCAGGCTTCCTCCCTGGAGGGCGGGGCCACAAGGACGCCCCCTCCCTGGGAACGCTCAGGCTTCACCTCTTGCGCCGGGGTTGGGGAGAGCCTTTCGGAGCAGGGGAGGCGGGACCCCAGAGATCCTGCTTCCATCAGTGAGGGGCGGAATGGGGGGATTTTGATGTTCGTTCCACACTCTCTGAGTGAGTCCACTGGGAGGGTGCGGTGAGTCCTGCCTCACCCCGTCCTGTCCAGAATCTGGGGTCCGAGCTCTGCACACGCTCTGCACGTGGGCCCCAGGGGCCCCCTGCTCACCACCCTGCCCCAGAGGCTGGCTGAGGAGCAGATGCCTGGATGGCGCCTGGCACACAGCTGGCACCCGGTCACGTCGCTGGGAGCCAGTTCCTGCCTTTCCGACCTCGTGGGGACCCACGGCAGCTGGTGTGGGCAGACACCCCTGGCTAGCAGCTGAGGACCTGCTCTGCTCCAAGCTGCTGTGCTGGCTGGCCAGGGGACCCGGGGCCATTGCCGTGTCACTCCAGCCCACTGTCCCTGTCCACCCTCCCCCACTGCTCCTCCTGAGTGGAGGGGGGACAGCAGAGAGAGCTCGAGTGGGGCCGTCAGAGATGCTGGGGTGGGGTCCAGCTCACACTGAGCCGTGGCGCTGGTTTCTGGGCCCCAGTCGCCCATCCACAAAGTGGGGGTGCAGAGTGAGGACTCTGAGGCGCCCCCACCCCCGGCTCTGACAGTCCACGGCTCCCAGGCGCGTTCCCGGCCCCGGGCACCGGGCCCTCCAATGCCATCATCTCTGCCCTCTGTGCTCCGTGGCCTCCCTGGGCGGGGCGCGTGGGGAAGTGCGGAGGCCAGGTGCACAGGGCTGGCTTTGTCTCCTGCTCGCACGTCTGCAGAAGATCCACCCCTTCACTACCCTCTTCCTCTTCCAACAAGGAAACAGGCTGAAGCTGGTACACGCGTCAAGCGCGAATTCAGATCCAAGGAAGACGTGTAAAGGAGGGCCCTTTCCAGAGGGCCCTCTCCCAAGGGGTGAGTGGCCTGCAAGTTGGGCTAACTGGTTTCCACCCCCATCACAACTGCCACCCCCCCTCACCCCCCACCAAGCCCCACTTCCCAGGCGGGCCAGGGATTCCCCGAGAGCCTGGCCTGCTCAAGGACAGTCAGTCTGGTTGCAGTTGAGAAGCGAGGGCTTCAGGGTTGTGTAAACTGACTTCTTTGGTGTTCACAGAGCACCTCCTAAGTGCTAGAGCCCACCTCCTTCAGGTCCCCAAATTGATCAGAATCCCTGATGTTGGGGGATGCTTGCGTCTCATCAAGGCAATTTCTCACGTGTTGCTTCCTTTGATCTGTTCAGGAACCTGTGCGGTCATTCTGCCCATTTTACAGATGGGAAGGGGAGGCCCAGAGAGGAACTGGGGTGTGGCCAGATGATACAGGTGATACTCAGGGGCGCCCAGGAGATGAAGGGAGAGTGGGGAGAGGCGCTCTGGGCTCCTGCTGGGAGTTGGGTCCTGGTGTCCTGCATGGCCGGGTCCCTTCCAGGGCTCAGGGCCAGGGCTGGGGAGGCAGGCGCCGCCTCCATGGGTGGTTAGCGTGAGGAAGGGCGGATTCCTCAGCTGGGGGAAGCGCGCCTCTCTCCTCCCAGCTTCTGAACGCTTGGATTCCTCCTCCGTTCTGTGGGTGCGGTGACTCAGACCCGTCTGAGCTCCCATAGGCCACGGGCTGGACGCCTGGCTGGGGGCCTCTGGGTGTGGCTGAGGCGGGCAGCCGTGGAGGAGCGTCTGGGGTCAGTGGCTGACAGCGGTGACCGAGGAAATGAGGAAGCAGGGGAGTGGGCCGGGCGGGGGAGGGCTGCACTCTGCCAGGCTCCGCGGTGCTGGCCTTGGCTGAAGCCCAGAGCGGCGAGGCTGGGGTGCTGGGGTGCTGGGCGAGGCTGGGGTGCTGGGGTGCTGGGGTGCTGGGCGAGGCTGGGGTGCTGGCCAGCCCCCTGCACACGGCCTGATGTTCAAGGCCAGGGCAGGAGTGTGTCCAGTCTTGGGCTCAGGGGTGCAGAGCAGGCCGCTGGACTTGGGGGTGCCTGGAGGGCTTTGGCCAGGGCCCTGGGACGCTGTCCAGGCACCTTACTTCAAACACGGGCGCGTTCTGGCCAACTGGGCCGCACCCCAAGCAGCCTCCCTGGCTCCTTGATTCCGCCCCGCCTCATGCCTTGCCTGCCCGGTGGCCCGAATCTTTGCTTCACTCTGCGCCATCTAGAGACGGCTGGAAGGTGCTGCATGGAGGAGCCGGGCCTTCAGCAGAGGCTCCGTGCTTCCCTGGGTCTGGGAAGCATGTGTGGGCTGGGGGCCCTGGTGGGGTGGGCGGAGGGGAGGGCCGTGGAAACAGGAGAGAGGGGAAGGACCCAGCCCGCTCCGCTGGAGGAGGCGCCCCGGGATTCCTGCACCGGGGCCGCTTCGGCTGGTCCTGGGGCTCCTCTCCTCCAGCCCAGGTCCTGTCTGCCCTGGGCCACGCGGTGAAGCCGGGGCTGAAGTGGGCAGAAGGCCCTTGGAGGGTGCCCTCCGGTCACTTTCCAGCAGCCGTGCCCTGGGGCTGCTTTCAGATCCATCACTGGGGAGTCCCCTGCCGCAGAAGGGCTGGCCCCTGCCCCCTGAGATATCCCAGTGGGAGTGGCTGGGCAGCCACCGTCCTCCTCTGGAAGAACCAGGTCATCCAGAAAGCGGACAGATGAGGAGGAACGGCCAGTGCAGACCCCACAGCATCCCTGGACCTCGGGACTTGTTGCTCCAGTTGCAGAACCGGGCAGATAAAGACCTGACTCTGGGATTTTAATTTTGTTCCTGGCGTCTGGATGTAAGGGACCAAACGACACGCCCGGAGGTGTCCTGCTCCCCTCACGGGAGTGTCTCCTGTCTGTCCTGGCAGGCCTCCTGTCCCTCTGTCTCCCCTCCCCCACGTATCTGGTCAGATCGAAGTTTCCAGGGTGTAAAGTTCACCCCAACCTTAGAGCCTGGAGGCAAACATATCAGCCCACCAGCCTCCCCCAGCTTCCATCTTCTCAGGGCTCCCAGAAGGAGAACCACAAAGGGCGCTGGCCTTTGCAAACGACATCTAAGAAAAAACTCCCACAGCCGTCAATTCAAGCAGTAAATGTTCTGAGCAGCTGCAAGAGCAAGGCTGGGCTCAGACACTGCTCAGGGAACAGAGTCCATACCGAGCCTCTTCAGGGAGATAGTGAGGAAACTTGAGTGTCAAAGAAAGCTGAACGCTGAAGAACTGATGCTTTTGAACTGTGGTGTTGGAGAAGACTCTTGAGAGTCCCTTGGACTGCAAGGAGATCCAACCAGTCCATCCTAAAGGAAATCAGTCCTGGGTGTTCATTGGAAGAACTGATGCTGAAGCTGCAACTCCAATATTTTGGCCACCTGATGTGAAGAACAGACTCATTGGAAAAGACCTTAATGCTGGGAAAGATTGAAGGTGGAGGAGAAGGGGATGACAGAGGATGAGATGGATGGATGGCACCACCGACTCAGTGGACATGAGTTTGGGTAAACTCTGGGAGTTGGTCATGGACAGGGAGGCCTGGCGTGCTGCAGTCTATGGGGTTTGGAAGAGTGGGACACGACTGAGCACACGCGTGATGCGTGGGCCTCTACTAGTCCATATGCTGAATATTAGCAACATTCAATCTGCTTTTTTTTTTCCAGCTGCAAGAGAAACAGACGGGGAAGTTTGGCTCTCTTCGCCCCCACACCTACTGCGTCACTGTGGCCGCGGGTTCTGGGACTAAGTCTGGCGTGTCCCAGGCTCTGAGACCGTCCAGGATGGCGTCACGCTCTCCTCCGGCCAGGTGGTCGCTGTTCCCAGGGCCACCGCTGCAGGCATGTGGACGTCCATGCAGCACCGGGGGAGAGCAGGAGCCCTGTGACCTCCGGACCCCAGGGTGTCGAAAGCTGTCGGTGCTGTTTTCCTGCCGGCCCACCCTCCGCACAGCAGAGGAGATGGCCCCCAGCCTTTCTGAGCTCTCACAGCTGCTGCCATGAGAAAGAGGCCCATGACCTGCTCCTGTCTGAGAGCTGTCCTCCGGAAGGGATACGTCGACCCAGGTCAGGTCAGATGCCCACTGCTGCCCCGCAGGGCTATGGCCAGGGAGCAGGGGCTTAAGAGGGCAGGGCAACCCAGGGAGACACTTGTGTGTGGGGACAAGGGGACCCCGGAGCAGGGCAGCCGGGCGGTCTCAGGGGCCTTTTCCACTGCCAGAGGGCCATTTCCAAGTCACATAGCCGCTCACGTCACTCTCTTCCCTAAAGTCCACTGGTAATTCCTGCTCTTCAACAGCCAAGCCCCTGTGATCTTGGCCTTCTTACTTTGTTTACATCAAAAAAGTTCTCACCTTCTTTTATGAATGAAAAAAAAAGAAAGACAAACTCTCAGAACTATCAAGAGATTATCTCATGGGGTGTAGGGGACTGCATCCAAGGCAAAAATATCCAAATCCCACTTATATAAAACACACGGAGACCCAGCAAGGCGAGGGAAAGACTCTTACGAGACACCATAAAACTTCCTTGAAGCTCATAAAAGGTCCGGCTAGAACTAGGTAGGAGGGAGCTTTCTTGGTGTAAAGTTGGGTGAGTAATTCACAGAAAGGCGAGCCTCTCTGAAAGATATTTCCGAGTCTCTTAAAATACAAAATATTTCCAAACAACTCGCTGTGGTCCCTCCACCGGCAACTCCGGTAGCATTTGGGAGCCTTCTTGCTGTGGATATCATGTGGTCAACCGCCCCACCCACGCCCTGATCCGTAATGGGCATGGAGTTTGGGGGCAGCTGACCGCAAGCCTCGCTGCAGAGATGGGCCCTGACCGCCTAAGCCAGCCGGAGTGAGGCCACCCGCCTTTACTACGTGCTTGCCTACGGGAGAGCAGGCACCCGTCTCAACACTTCCCTGGCTGGGAACAAGGGTGCCGGCAGCCGTGCCAGCTGCTGGCAGCCAAGTTGTGACGATGAGGGAAGTCAGCCTGAGGCCCAAGGCTGCCCACAGCGTGGGGACAGGATCCAGATCCCTGCAGAGAGATGGATATGCAGCCTGGATCGAATGGCGTCAGAAGCCTTCCTCGTACCTGGACTTTTCTAGGCACTGAACCAATCAATCCTCTTTAGCGTTTCCATCAGCTGAATTATGTTTTCTTCATCTGGAAGCATCTTAGCTGACTCAGTGACCTTCTGGGTCTACACGTTAAACTTCTCCCAATAGATGTTGTAACCTGCCTCTTACACTTAACAATAAATTGTCAACCTTGTTAAAAAAAACGATGGATTTTTAAAGGTTGCACGGTCACCCTGGTTGTCTGAGAATTCATTTGACCCGTTTCATCTGGAGCGGGGCATTTAGATTGCTTCCAGCTTCTTGCCGTTTTCGGTAATTAAGAGAGCCTGCATAAACCTTCACTCGTTTGTCCGGCTATTCCCTTTGGATAAATCCCGAGGAGAGCAGCCGGAGCATCACAGCTTAGGTGGCCTCACTGGGCTTTTCCTGCATCTTATCAGATGTGCCTCACCAGCGGACAGCTGTGCACACTCCACCACCACCTCTTCCTGACGCTGTTACCGACATCGTCCTTCTCCATCTTTGGTGGCCTGTTATTAGTGGTATTTATTTTTTTATGTAAAAAATTACTAAAAAGTCCTGTTTTCATCTGGTTCATTTACTACTCGTGTTTCCTCTTTGAATGTGTCCTTTGCTATATATATTTAAAACGTATACTTAATTATAAAATCAGACTGTCTCCTCCTGGGGTCTTTCACTTCCTTATGTATAAGACGTAGCACCGTGTGAGCACGTTTTAACACTGTGTCAGACATGGCATACATTTTGTCCAATTAAAAGATACTGTAAACAGTTTTCGTCAGATGGCCCCTGCCAGAGGTGGGCTGGTGCGGGGGAGTGTTGAGGTTCCTCCTGTCCCTGGCCAGCTACCTAGGGTCACACCCGCTGAACAGGCTGGTGTGGCATTTCCAGGCCTCAGGATTGCTTTGGGGGAGGCAGCTGACCCACGCGGGCCAGCAGAGGCGCCCTTGTCCCCGTGGAGGAGGCGCACAGGTACACCATGAACCAGCTTGTCCGTCGCTGGAGGTGGCGACTGTTTATCCTTCACAGTGTTTGGTTACAATTTTGTTAAATGAAAGGGAATTGGCTACAGGTCTGTTGTCTAGTCGCTCAGTAGTGTCTGACTCTGAGACCCCATGGACTGTAGCCCGCCAGGGCCCTCTGTCCATGGGATTTTCCAACCCATGGGAGTGAGTTGCCATTTCCTCCTCCAGGGGATCTTTCTGACCAAGGGATCGAATTCACGTCTCCTGTGGTTACCTCATCTCAATTTTGGGGAACAGCTTAAGTTTTGCTTTTAATTCTCAGATGAGTAAGCAAGAAGTGAGCCAGGTCACGTTAGCCTTGCCTGTCTTGGAAAATAAGCTAAATTAAGCTTTGCGTGTGTGACTAAACTGGTTTTGTCTGCTCAGGGCATTTTCAAGTCTGGTCTTCGTGTGTGATCTGCACGCATCTCCCGTGTGTGGGTCTGCGAGTGCCTGATGCATCCACGGGAGACCCTGCGCAGCCTTGCAGTCACCCAGGGGTCCCACTTCACAGCCAAGAACGGGGTGGAAATGAGCCCATGGCCACCAGACCCCTGGTCCTACAACATGTTCCCACCACCCAGGGGCCGTGTCCTGATGGAGAATGAAGCCCTGGGTGCTGGCCTTTAGAGTGTGCTGTCTGTTCTGCGTGGGAGCTCTGACCCGTGAAGTGGCCTGGATTCCAGAGTGGGAACGCTTCCAGAAAAAGACACAGGCAGAGTCTCACTGCAATTCCAGCTGTGTCTGCTGCCCGCTCACTTAGGGCATGTTGTGCCAGAGACGAGCAGGCAAGGAAAGGGGTCTCCCCCAGACCACTGGGGGAGGGAGGGATGCTCCCGTGTGGTGGGGGCAGTGAGGACGCGTTTGGCACCTACAGGGACCACTGGGGTGTCTCTCTGCCTTTAACACCAGGTGGGCAAATGGAGCAGCCGTGGCCTGGAAGGGTGCCCTCGACCACCAGTGGCTCCGAATGAAGCCTCCAGGGTGAGAGTCAGTCACCCAACAGGTGGTTGACCTAGATCAGCAGAGGTGCTTCTGTGGGGAGGGTGGAGTCTACAGCGGGTAACTTGGAGGGACAGGACAGATCCCTCTGGAAGCTTTTCTAGAAAAGGGACCAACTGGAATCCTGGAGTCTTCTTCCTAGATGGTGAACTTCTGTGGGGCTAGCAGATCTGAGCAGCACAAAGGGCGAGCTGGGCGGACTTGAGAGCATCACAGCGCCCAGATTCCCGGAGGTCCCGGGCTCTCCCTCTCCTCGGTCAGGGGCAGCGTGGCTGCTGATGGCTGGGAGCTAAGACCCTCCTTGAGAACTGCCTTTGGCAGAAGGCGTTTGGGGGCAGCCCCCTCTCAGCCAGGCTCCACCTGCTCCTTCAATTCAGATATCTCGGGGGCCTTCCTTTGGGGGTGGCCCAGGTGCCACTGCGGCCCCTCCCAGTTCAACTTCTCCCCAACGAGCCACCTGCATGCAAATGTCTCACCACCTGCTTGCTGGGGAACCAGGCAGTGTCACACATTCAGCTTCCCCCACCCCCCACCTGCTGTGCATCACGCAGCCCCCTCTGGCTTTAGCAACGATGCTCCCTCGGCCTGGAACCTGCGAGGCTCCTTGCATTTTGTCCCGTCCACCTGCTCAGCCTGAGACAGCAGCCACAGATCTGTCGGTGGCCCTGACTCCTCCAGGCCTCAGTGCGTGCCGCTCCCTCCCTGCTGTTTACACTTGCCTTAAACGTGCAAAACGTCATAAAGAATAAAACGAGCAACCGGACGCAGTCCACCTGCCTTAGAGATGAAGCATGAAGCGAGGCGGCTGTGAGTCAGCAGGGCCACCCTGTGCGCTCAGGCGTGTCCGACCCTGCGACCCCGTGGACGGAAGCCCGCCAGGCTCCTCTGTCCATAGGATTCTCCAGGCAAGAGCACTGCGGTGGGCGGCCACTTCCTCCTCCAGGGGGCCTTCCCCACCCAGGGATCAGACCCACGTTTCTTCCGACTCCAGCATTGCAGGTGGGATCTTTACCACTAGCGCCACCTAGGAAGCCTTAGTGAAGTGAGAAGTCGCTCAGTCATTTCCGACTGGGACCCGTCATAGTCCTAGGCCAGAATACTGCAGAGGGTAGCCTTTCCCTTCTCCAGGGGATTTTCCCAGCCCAGGGATCAAACCCAGATCTCACACACTGCAGGCAGATTCTTTATCAGCTGGGCCACAAGGGAAGCCCATAAAACAAGGAAGCCTCTACAAATTCCTCAGTGATCAGAGTCCCCACCAACACCCACAGGCAACTGCACTTTTAGCATGGTTTCACTTGCAGGAAAAAAAAAAAAGGCAATTAAATGGTATCATACCACACGCATTTTCAACTTTTTTTCACTCAGCACTGCTTGTGAGATCCATTTATGTTGATATAAATAATTTTTCATTTTTACTATCGTGGAGCATTCTTTGGATAACTGTATAATTGATCAGTTTTTCCCAGGAGCAATGCTGTAATGAACAGTCCTGCCTTTGAACACAGGTGAGTCGCTCTAGGGTACACACCTGGCTCGTAGGATACGTACACCACCAACTCCTAGAAACTGCCAAATGGCTGTCCGGGATTACTGAGTGAATCTGAGCTCCCGCCAGCAGTGAATCAGAGCATTCTCATCCAGTGCTGCTCATAAACCCACACGCTCATTGATTTTGGCATTGACAGATTTGTAAATACTTTGCCATCTGTTAAGTGTGAAATTCTATGTCCCTGGCTTTAACTTTATGTTTGCCTAAACCTCAGGGAGAGGAGGCCTCTTATGTTTGCTGCTGAGACAAACAAAGGCTCACTCGTTCACTGTGCGCTCGTCCAGCTGTCCTGGGTGCTGCCTGCACGGGTCCCCTTCCTCGCCTCCGCCTTCCCCACCGGCCTTCTTCCAGATACTCCTCACACATCCATCGCTACCACGGCCTCTGTCTGAACCCATTTCTGGAGACCACCTCTATCCTGACTTTGCTTTTCAATTACCCTGCTCTTGATGCTCATTTCTGTCTGACCACCAGTCCTGGGACTTCACCCTGGCCCATCCTCCCCTGGGTAACCCCGTCTCATCTGGAGATGAGCAGGTCCTCTCACCAACTGCTTGGCTGAGGCCTCAGATCTCAACCTCAGACCCAACGTGCCCTAAAGCAACCGTAACCTGGCTTGCCCCGAGGTCTCCGTTGGCGGCTCTAGGAATAGTACTGCTTTGCTCGGAGGGTCCTGAAGCCTTCAAGTCAGCCTGTTTCTCCCGCGCCTTCCTCTCCTAACACACAGCAGACAGGAAAGCATGAGCTAAGTTTCGAGGAGTGAGCAAACCCAACACGTGCTAGTTACACCCGACCAGGCGCTGGCTGCTGCTCCCCTTTTAGATGCCAGCGTCCTAGTTCCGGCTGCCACCCCGATCGCTGATGTGTGCGGTAAGCTCTAGAGTTGGGGAAAATGCCGTTGGCTGGGGGATCCTGACAAGGAGCTGAGCTCTGAGAAAGCTCTCTGGGGAGGCTCTGGGGCTGGAAGAGATCCCTGGGGCCTTCCTGAGCCCTGCTAGGCGCGGGTCCCAGGAGGCTTTGCCCACGAAGGGGTCCCTCCGCATCTGCAGAGGCGTTATCAGGAGCTCTCTGGAGATTTGGAGGCCATGCGCGCACGGGATGCGGGGGGTGGGGTCTGGATACAACTGAGTGACTGAACTGAACTAACTGAACAGAAACTTGAATGAACTGTGAGATACATTCTTCCCAGAACCTCTGATAAAAGCCCATCCAGCAGATACTTTAGTTCAGTCTTGTGCAATCTTGAGAAGAAAAACCAGTACAACCAACCCCAGCTTCTTACCTGTAGAAATACGAGAGATTAAATTTGTGTTGATTTAGATGCTAAATTTATGGCAATTTGTTATAGCAGTGGTAGAAAGCGACGGTTGTTTAGTCGCTAAGTCATGTCCCCCCATGGACTGCAGCATTCACGCTTTTGTGACGTTCACTATCTCCAAGAGTTTGCTCAAACTCGTGTGTACTGAGTCAGTGATGTCATCCAACCATCTTATCCTCTCCTGCCCTCTTTTCCTTTTGCCTTCAGTGTTTCTCAGCATCAGGGTCTTTTCCAATGAGATGGCTCTTCATATTAGGTGGCCAAAGTATTAGAGCTTCAGTTTCAGCATCAGTCCTTCTAATGAATATTTAGGGTTGATTTCCTTTAGGATTGACTGGTTT
>SJYC01015165.1:0-36391 GCA_006408675.1 Madoqua kirkii
GATGGCTCTTCATATTAGGTGGCCAAAGTATTAGAGCTTCAGTTTCAGCATCAGTCCTTCTAATGAATATTTAGGGTTGATTTCCTTTAGGATTGACTGGTTTGGTCTCCTTGCAGCCCAAAGGACTCTCAAGAGTCTTCTCTAGCACCACAATTCAAAACCATCAATTCAGTGCTCAGCCTTTTTTATGGTCCGACTTGCATATCTGTACCTGACTCCTGAAAAAACCATAGCTTTGACTATGTGGACCTTTGTTGGCAAAGTGACGTCTTTGCTTTTTAATATGCTTCCTAGGTTTGTCATAGCTTTTCTTCCAAGGAGCAAGTAAGTATCTTTTAATTTCATGGCTGCAGTCACTGCAGTGATTTGGGAGTTCAGGAAAATAAAATCCATTACTAATTCTACTTTTTCCCCTTCTATTTACCATGAAGGATGGGGCCATGAGTGTCTTGAGCGAAAGGACAGTGTCTCATTTGTCTTTGTCTCCAGGTGGACACATTGTAGGCATTTAATAAATGCTTCTTGAATGTTGTATATACTGGTTTGTCTTTTTTGCCTTAAGAAAAAAGCCGCTTTAAAAATTCTGTGTTCTATATATTCTCCTATAGTGATGCTTTCTAGTCCAGTGCTAGAAAATCCAGTGAATTTGAAAGCAGCCCATATACTGATGAAAGATGAAACTCTGTACATGCCATGATCTTAATTTTTTGAATGTTGAGAAAACTACTTGTTTTTGTTGTTCAGCCTCTAAGTCATGTACAACACTTTCCAACCCCATGGACTGTAGCACACCGGGCCTCCCTGTCTCTCACTATCTCCTGGAGTTTGCCTAAATTCATGTCCATTGAGTTGGTGATGCCATCCAAACATCTCATCATCTGTCACCCTCTTCTCTTTCTCCCTTCAGTCTTTTTCAGCAGAGAAAACTACTAGTGATACCAAATTAAGCGTTCAGTGATCTGTGGAGATATTGAATTGGATGCAAGCGTTTAATACATGTGTTTGTTTATTCATGATCTAAATATGATCTCATGTTAAAATGTAATTATTTTTAAATGAAATGTTTCGTGTTTCCTGATGTTTAGTTCCCTTTACACATAAGTCAATTTAAAGTTATGTGATAGGAAGGAATAATTTACAAGGAGGAACTTGTAACTTGGTTTGATCCTAATGTTTGGCTTATGAATGTACAGTATAAAACCAAGATAGATCATGAGTGTCTTGATAATAAGGACCATGTCTCATTTGTCTTTGTCTCCAGGTGACATTGTAGGCATTTATAAATGCTTCTTGAATGTTGTATGTACTGGTTTGTCTTTTTGCCCTAAGAAAAAAGCCGCTTTAAAAATTCTGTGTTTTATATGTTTTCCTATAGGTTATGCTTTCTAATCCAGTGCTAGAAAATCCAGTGAATTTGGAAGCAGCCCATATACTGATGAAAGATGAAACTCTGTACAGACTAATAATTCTACGACTTTTCCACCAGCCGTTACCATGTAAGAAGTGACTACTTATTGTTATTCGCCAATAATTAATGATTCATAGCAAGTAAATAATGTAGCAAGTAACTTGCATACAACAATATTTTCTGCATCCATTTTCAGTATGAAATCATACTAAGATCCCTCCTGTTGTACCTGTGTCAAATCCATCTATGTAATCCTTTCTTTTTCTAATTGAAGTATAACTGACTTACAATGTTGTATTGGTTTCAGGTATGCAGTAAAATGATTCAATTATATATACATATTTATCTATTTTACATATGTGTTTTTTCAGATTTTTTTCTCTTAAAGATTATTATAAAATATTGAGTTTAATTCCCTGTGCTGTACAGTGGGTCCCTATTGATTATATATTTTATGTATAGTAGAGTATCAAGTAAATAATGTAGCAAGTAACTTGCATACAACAATATTTTCTGCATCCATTTTCAGTATGAAATCATACTAAGATCCCTCCTGTTGTACCTGTGTCAAATCCATCTATGTAATCCTTTCTTTTTCTAATTGAAGTATAACTGACTTACAATGTTGTATTGGTTTCAGGTATGCAGTAAAATGATTCAATTATATATACATATTTATCTATTTTACATATGTGTTTTTTCAGATTTTTTTCTCTTAAAGATTATTATAAAATATTGAGTTTAATTCCCTGTGCTGTACAGTGGGTCCCTATTGATTATATATTTTATGTATAGTAGAGTATATATCTTAATTCCAAACTCCTAATTTACCCCTGCTTTCCTCTTTGGTAACCACAAGTTTGTTTTCTATGTCTGTAGGTCTATTGCTATATTGTATGTAGGTTCATTTCCATCATTTTTTTTAGATTCCACATATAAGCAGTATCATATTTGTCTTTCTCCATTTGGTTTAGTGTGATCCTTTTTTTTTTAATTATCAAGTTGTAAGCTTAGTAACTTTAAATGTCATGGTCATATGGACAAATGGTGCCCATGTCATAAAGATATGACATCAATTTTTAACTCTTTGATCTATAGTAGCTATTTCTCAGACTTCACCCTCAGTAGCCACCAGATCTTACTAATCTGAGACTCCTTTCCCCTTGGTTAGGAAAACTGTCAGCATTTTTTTTTTTCTAGAGAGGTCCCCTTCTAGGTTTTCCTTCAAAGAATCCATGTGGCAATGACTGAGGCTTTGCATTCTTTCTGTTGTGTTGACCAATGTTTTTCTGATACCCTTGGTCATTTCACTCTCTTCTTAGCCACAACCCTTTCATAACTCCATCACCTCCATAGCTCCTTTGTTTTCTCTACAATGAGAATAGTAAAGGTATTGGCTCCTCTTGCCCAGAGGGGTTAGCCACAGGTGAGGGTTGGGCCCCTGGTGACATAGCGTTTTCCTTTACAATCTGCCCTTCCTTTCAGCGGTGTCCAACAGCATCACACAGTAACTGGCATTGTTACCTCCCCAGTCAGAAGGCCTTGCTGCTCAGGCTCAGTCTTCCAAACTGATCTCTCTTGTGCTTTTTCTCTTCACTAGATGTCCATGGTCTCTTCTTCTTTCCCTTCTGGGACCTGCCAGTCCATTAAATGTGTACAGTTTGTGATGAAGTTCAAGTGCTTTTCCACAGAGCATCTGAATCTGATGCAGTATTGATCAGGCATCTTTTCCAGTATCTTCAAATATGTCATGATTGTCACAGAGTTCTTCAGAATTCTCTTGACAATTGTAAGGCTGATGTGTCCACAGAGGAATGGTACTTCTTCATTCAAGCTGATCATATTTCTGACCAACCAGAATCTGTAGCATTCCCTTGCTGTATCCTCTCCATTCAGGAAATGTTTGTGGAATGAGCAAATGAATGATACGTATCCCTTAATCTTTCATCAAGCCCTACAATACTATCCTTGCACAAGAATATTCTATACAAAGCTGTATCCATATTCTGGTGAATGGTAATTTAAGAACCTGTTGTAGAGAATTTTCTTGATAAATGATTCTGTGCATTAGATTTTGGTTTTAGATCCTGAAAGAGAAGGATGAGAAGAAACTGGAAGACAAAGTGGCCCTTTCTTTTCTTCTTTTCTCTCAGGCCAATGTCACCCTTCATTCCTTTCAGTCCTCCAGCTTTGCCATCAACCCAGACAGGAAAGCTGTCCAGGTTGCCAAATCACCGAACAAATGAGTGACAAAACAAATAGTGCTTTGGCAGGTTTTCACTGTTCGCTTTATGTGTGTTGGTGAAATATGTGGAAATCTGAGACAGCGAATAGTTTTCAGCTGGCCTGCCCTCACAGCAGGACTGGAGGAGTACCTTTAGTGCCAGGAAGAAAATGATTTTCTGCAGCTTCGTAGGGAAAGACTGCTGTAATGAAGCTGAAGCAGCTGCTATGGTGGAAAATAAAGTGCAAAAAAGCATGTTCACTCTAAATTAGATGGTTGTATAATACCATGTGGATTTCTGTGGAAAACAACATCCAGTGAGAATTAATTACCTATAATGGGCTTCCCTGGTAGCTCAGCTGGTAAAAATCTGCCTGCAATGCAGGAGACCCTGGTTCAATTCCTGGGTCAGGAAGATCCACTGGAGAAAGGATAGTCTACCCACTCTAGGATTCTTGGACTTCCCTGATGGCTCAGCTGGTAAAGAATCTGCCTGTAGTGCAGGAAACCTGGGTTTGATCCCTGGGCTGGGAAGATTGCCTGGAGAAGGGAACAGATACTCACTCCAGTATTCTGGCCTGGAGATTTCAGTGGACTGTATAGACCATGGGGGCACAAAGATTCAGACACGACTGAGCCCTTTTCACTTTAATGACTTGAAAAAAAGATCTGATTACTACTAGAATCAGATCTCATATTCATTTAATATATTAATAAAGAGGTCTACAAAGTACACAGAAGAAATTATTATCCCATTGTCAGGTAACACAGAACTGGAGTTGATAATTAATTACATATGTGAGAAACTCAGTTCCTTTCAGTTCAGTCACTCAGTCATAGCCAACTCTTTGCGACCCCATGAATTGCAGCACACCAAGCCTCTCTGTCCATCACCATCTCCTGGAGTTCACTTGGACTCACATCCATCGAGACAGTAATGCCATCCAGCCATCTCATCCTCTGTCGTATCCTTGTCCTCCTGCCCCCAATCCCTCCTAGACGCTACGGCTGTGACAGGAGGGGATCCCTGGAGAGTTCGCATGGTTGTCATCCCTGTAACAAACGTTTAAGGAGAGCTTACTGCTTAGCTCTGACAGCAGAAGACTGTCAGGATCCTACAAGCTCCGTGTGAGGGGACATCACCACCATGCACCCAGTAAACTTGCAGGTGGGGACAAGGAGAGTGGGAAGCCTTGCTACTGCAAGGTGGGACAGGAAACTCGGTGTCACAAGGGCACTGAGGGCCACTCTGCTCTGCAGGCCGGGCTGGCCTTTCCTGAGGCACTGGTCACCATGACTAATACACATAGGGCACCTAACAATGCCCTCTGCACCGCAGGTACTGAGTCAAGGTTGCTTATCAGTAAGCGAGGAAGACGTGAGTCAGAACATAATCAGGAATTAGCAGAGGTCTGCCAAGGGGCTCCCACAGCCATGCCACAGCTCCAGTTGGAAACCAGGCCCTGAGCTCTCAGGCCAGGTCTACAGGCAGATGGAGACCCAATGCAAACCACACAGGTGATTTCAAATGCTCTGCTCAGTCGTGTCCGACTCTCTGCGACTCCATGAATCCCAGCAGGCCAGGCCTCCCTGTCCATCACCAACTCCTAGAATTTACACAGACTCACGTCCATTGAGGCGGTGATGCCATCCAGCCATCTCATCCTCGGTTGTCCCCTTCTTCTCCTCCCCCCAATCCCTTCCAGCATCAGGGTCTTTTCCAAAGAATCAACTCTTCACATGAGGTGGCCAAAGTATTGGAGTTTCAGCTTCAGCATCAGTCCGTCCAATGAACACCCAGGGCTGATCTCCTTCAGAATGGACTGGTTGGATCTCCTTGCAGTCCAAGGGACTCTCAAGAGTCTTCTCCAACACCACAGTTCAAAAGCATCAATTCTTTGGTGCTCAGCCTTCTTCACAGTCCAACTCTCACATCCATATATGACCACAGGAAAAACCATAGCCTTGACTAGACGGACCTTAGTTGGCAAAGTAATGTCTCTGCTTTTGAATATGCTATCCAGGTTGGTCATAACTTTCCTTCCAAGGAGTAAGCAATTTTTTTAATTTCATGGCTGCAATCACCACCTGCAGTGATTTTGGAGCCCCCCAAAATAGTCTGTTTCCACTGTTCCCGCCCCCCCCCATGAAGTGATGTGACCAGATGCCATCATCTTAGTTTTCTGAATGTTGAGCTTTCAGTTTAGTCACTCAGTCGTGTCCGACTCTTTGCGACCCCATGAATTGCAGCACTCCAGGCCTCCCTGTTCATTACCATCTCTCGGAGTTCACTCAGACTCATGTCCATTGAGTCTGTGAGGCCATCCAGCCATCTCATCCTCTGTCGTCCCCTTCTCCTCCTGCCCCCAATCCCTCCCAGCACCAGAGTCTTTTCCAATGAGTCACCTCTTTGCATGAGGTGGCCAGAGTACTGGAGTTTCAGCTTTAGGCCAACTTTTTCACTCTCCTCTTTCACTTCCATCAAGAGGCTCTTTAGTTCCTCTTCACTTTCTGCCATAAGGGCGGTTAGCCACGTTTAAAAAAAAAAAAGGAAAAAGGAGTGTGAAAATAATTTCAGCAATACATTTTATTGAATCCGACAAACACAAAAAACATTACTTCAACGTGTAACCAACATAGACATTAATATCTCCATTCCTTTCTTTGTACTAAGTCCTGAATACTCACTGGAAGGACTGATGCTGAAGCTGCAACTGCAATACCTTGGCCACCTGATGCGAAGAACTGACTCATCTGAAAAGACCCTGATGCTGGGAAAGACTGAAGGCAGGAGGAGAAGGGGACGACAGAGGATGAGATGGTTGGATGCACCGACTCGATGACGTGAGTTTGAGCAAGCTCCAGGAGTTGGTGATGGACAGGGAGGCCTGGCGTGGTGCGGTCCATGAGGGCGCAAAGAGTCGGACGCGACTGGACTGAACTAAGTCTCTGAAACCCCCAGTGTATTCCACCTGCCCTTGCTCAGGGCTGAGGTGGGGGAATCTTCCTGCTTCATGGGGAGCTCTTACTCGGGAAGCCTGGTCCAACCCCCGGCCCTCCTCGGCCATCCTGCCCCCGGCCCCGCGCCTCCAGCCCCCCAGCGGCCCCACCCCGCGCTCTTCCCCGGCTCGGCCCCACCCCACTGACCCTCACAAAGCCCTCGCCAGGGCTCTCGCCCAGCTGCCCTGACTACAGCAGTCAGCCAGCCACCGGGTGCCTACCGGTCCCCCTCACGTGCGCGCGACAGTCACACCCTCCGCGGACGGGTGCCTTCGGTCCCCGCGTTGCTCCGCCCTCTGGTGAGGACCACCGCCCGGCGGGCCTCTCAGGGGAAGAACCCGGGACCTCTAGACGTCGTGACTAACAGGCACCTTAACTCTTGTCTCCAGGGCACCGCCCCCCGGAGGCGCCTTGTAGTGACGTCGGGCGCCCGCGTCGTGCGTCACGCTCTCCGGAGACGGGGGCGGGACTTCCGGGCTGCGAAAGCACAACTTCCGGAGGGAGGCGGAAGAGCCTCTCGGCGCTACATTTTCGGGGAATCCCGGGGATCGCTGAGGGGGCCGCCAAACGGGGTACAGGAAGGGGCCGCCGCGGAGGGCTGGCCGCCCTCGGGGTGTCGGGGCCGTGGGTCTGAGCGATGAGGAGGGGCCATGGCCAGCGACGGGGCCAGGAAGCAGTTCTGGAAGCGTGGCAGCAGCAAGGTCCCGGGCAGGTGGGTGTGATGGGGCCCCGGGGTCGGGGTCAGGGGTCAGAGGTCAGGGGGCGCGTCGGCTTCCCGGGGGCTGCGGGAGGAATCGGGGGTGCGGAGAGGCGATCGGGGTTCCGGGGGGACTGCCCAGGGTGTCCGGGGGCGCGGACCGTGGGGTCTGGGAGGTGGCCGTGGCTGCACGGAGAAGCGAGGCCAGAGGGGAGGGTGTTTGTCCTGAGACCGCCAGGCTGTTTTCTGCGGAGACTTTTCGGCCGCTGGGGCTGCACGTAGGAGCCCCCTCTCCTGGAGCCGCGAGGAGTCGGTGGAGCGCGGAAAGTGGCAGGTGGCTGTCCCCGCGGGGCTGGTGAGCTTCTGCAGGGGGCGTGGTGGCCTGGACCCACTCGACCGGCCTAGCCTCCTGTGGGTTTTGCTGCTTTTGCCCTGGGCCAGGAAGAGTACTTTGAGACTCCTTGTGAATTTCCACCATCCCAACTTCCTGGCCTCAAGACTCAACTCCTGTCTTGAGTCAACAGCAGGAAGAAAATTAAAAAAGCGTCTTTTTTTTTTGGAAAAAAGTGCCAGCAGGACCTGGGTGCGCCTTGGAAGCTGTTCTGCTCCAAAGTCCTCCTGTAACTGGTGTGTGGCCCTGCCCAGCCAGGGCCCAAGGGAACGGAGACACTGCTCGGAGAATGCTTAGGAAGGAACCAACTGCTGGTGAACGCAGAGGAGAGCGATTTCTAAACACGGCCCTGTTTGCAAACTAAAAAAGTCTCAGATACTGAAAGTGAAGAATTGTGGTCTTAACTCCAAGTAGAATCATGCATGACCAGTTTATTTTTAAGGCTTCATAATAAGCACTATTGTTTGAGTAATAGAATTATGAACTTTATTCTCAGAGTGGTCTGGGAGTTAGCAGGAGCTGAGTTACTGTATGCCCAGAGCAGCGATTTTTGGACAGTGGTCACTAAAGTTGGCTAAAGACCTTGTTTTACTGTATAGGATGGTCCTTGAAGAACAGTCAGAGGTTTCATCACAACCAATGTCAGGGTCCAAGATGATGTGGAAGTTCTGAAATAGCAGAGAGTGGGAGGGCCTAGTGGTGACAGGAACGGATGCTCCGGAGCACTGACTCCAGGGAGAAGGAGCCACGAGGCAGAACAGTGTTGTGTGTTGTTGTTAGGTCCTGAGATCTTGGTACCTCCTCAGCCTAAATGGATTCTGATTCTTAACCACCAACTGAGGCAAGACAGTAATGGTGCTTCTGTGTTAGTTCTAATGGTGAATAAACCTCTGGATCCATAACTGTGTATTTGTCCTTATCTTGGGTTCAGTGGGACTTCCCTGATGGCTCAGACGGTAAAACGTCTGCCTACAACGTGGGATACCTGGGTTCGATCCCTGGGTTGGAAAAATCCTCTGGAGAAGGAAGTAGCAACCCACTCCAGTACTCTTGCCTGGAAAATCCCATGGATGGAGGAGCCTGGTAAACTACAGTCCAGGGGGTCAAAAAGAGTCAGACACGACTGAGCAACTTCACTTTACCTTTTTTTTTTTTTTTTTTTTTAGTTTACTTTGGGTTCAATAGGGTCCCTCCCAAAATTCAGATCTTCGGAGCCTGTGAGTCTGACTTTATGTGGAATCAAGGTATTTTGCAGATGAAATTGAGTTACAATGAGAAATGAGGCCATTCTGGATTAGGGAGACCGTGAGTCCAATGGCTGGTGTCCTTAGGGGAGGAGGGAAATTTGCACCCAGAGAGACAGCTGTAGGGAGGATGGCACAGACGGTGGAGGCAGGTTGAAGGGATGCCTTTACAAACTAGGGAAGCTGTGGATTCCTGGCAGCCAGTAGATGCTAGAAGAGGTAGGGGGGTTCCTTTCCCAGAGCCCCACCGGGACTGTGACTTTGGCCTTCTGGCCCCCAGCCCTGGGGCAGGACGTCCCTGGGGTCCCCACTATCTCCAGCCGGCGGGACTGGCGTGCCGGGCTACGGCGGCCACGGGAGCCTGCTGCTGTCCTCGGGTTTCTTCTGTGATTCCTGCATCGCCAGCGACCGCCCGGCCTGTTCTGGGGTTTTGAGTCTGTGCTGTGCAGAGGCACTGTTGAGAGCAGCTCCCTGAGATGGTTCCAGACTCAGAGTGGAGCCTGTGAGCTGCCGCGGCCCCGTGCCCCCTGTGGCCTTGCCTCTGGCGGCGCTGCTGTTTCGGGCAGGAGGAGCTGCCGAAGTGTGTGGCTCCCCTTGAGCAGGTGGCCCTCCCTTGGGGGTCTCTGGCCGCCCACTGCTTCACCTGCCCAAGCACCGCCGGTTCCAGCCGCTGCATCAGCTCTGGCGAGTGGGCCCTGTAATTAGCTTTTTTTTGAGTGTGGGCCCCAACTCAGAGAAACCTGAAGGTGGAAGAATACACCCACCACAAAATACAGACGGTTAAAGGCTCTTTGTACCGCACAGCCCTTTGAACAGTTCCTTGACAGCGGTGGCTGATCGTCTTGCAGTCACCGTTTGCCAGGCCCTCTTCCTACTACTCTGCATACGTTTGTTTCCCTTGTGGTTTATTTCGTTTTTAAAAGTCTTTATTGAATTTGTTACAATATTGCTCCTGTTGTATGTTTTTTTGGCCAAGAGACATGTGGGATCTTAGTTCCCCAACCAGGGGTTGAGCTCGCATCCCCTCCGTCGGGAGGTGGAGACTTGATCACTGGGCCGCTGGGGAAGTCCCTCGCTGGTGTTTCAGAGTTTATAAAATGCCCTCTGTCCTCCAAGCACACTCTGGGCCTCGCTGAGGTAGGCGTGGTGGTTTTCCTGGGAATGCTGTGCAGAGAAGCCTCTGTGTTTTTGCAGAACACGTAAGGCCCTTTATGACCTGAGCCCGCTCAATTCATCAGCCGTGTCTCCCGCCCCTCCCTGCTCTGAGCTTTGCCCTCAGTGGTGCTGAGGGGCTTGTGGATCCCTTGCTGTGCGATTCCTCTGTCAGCTTCATGCTTTTCTAGCTGACCAGAATGTTTTTTTCTTCCCTTCCCTCTCCTTTGCCTGGCTTTCTTTTTAAGGATTTTGAAAAACTCACTTCCAGTGTGCCTCCCAGTGAAGCCTGGCCTGTTTTCATTTGGTCTGGACTAAAGTGACCCTTTGTGCATCACACTCAGTATTGTTGGAAAGTGCTTGCTTTCTCCACCAGCCAGTGGGCTCTGCACGTTTAGGGAGGGTTCCTTACTCATCCTTGCACTGTTACTGCAAAATTAAGCGGTGGTTGATCCGAACTGTTTCCTAGATGAGCCTGGTGAGAACCGGTGATTTGGCCAAGGTCTTATGCTGCGTGTGCTGGACTCGCTGGGAGATCCCCCTCTTGTGTGCACGCTCTGGGCCTTAGGTTGTGTGCTTGGCTGGTGGTTCCTTAGAAACTTCTCTTCTGGATGAAGGATGGGAAGATGTCTGACTCGGGACTGGGTGGTCTGGGCTTCAGCCATCTCTCTGACCTTCGCCTTGGCCCTGTTGCTCTGGGCCGTCCGTGTCCTCCTGTGTGACGTAGGAGCTGCACTCGACCGTGGTGCCTGTGACCTCCAGGAGGATATTTGCTTGGCCGAGCCCTGATCTCTTAGATGAGGAGGAGAGGGGCCTCTTGGACCCGTTCTGAGGGCCTGATAACTTACTGATTCAGGAAATATTTATTTAACCCATATTAACGTGCAGGTCTTGGTTGCAGGTACTAGAGATGCATCCGTGAACAAAATAGAGCAGAACCTGGGCTCACAGTGGAGTGGGGGCGGTGGAGAGTGATGCGTGAAGGAGCGGTTAACTGTCGGTCGATGGCTGGAGTCCAGACAAAGGGAAGAGGGGCAGACGGCTGGGGGGCAGGGAGGTCTCAGGACCATACAGCCATACAGCCGGGTGAGCCCTCCCAGAGCAGGTGACGTCTGAGCAAGGTCTGCCGCAGGCGCGGGAACAGGCCTCGGGGGCGGCCGGGAAAGAGTGGTCCCGGCAGAGGGGTGAGCACGTGCAGGGGCCCTGCTTTGGGGGCAACGCTCATGTGTGTCTGAGGGGGAAGCGCGGGGCCCTGCTGAGGGCAGGGCTCAGGGGACAGTCACGGGGCGTGAGGCCTGGAGGCGGGGCTCGTGGTCGCGGCAAGGACGGGGGCTCCGGTTTCTCCTTCTGAGCGAGGGGCCTTTGGAGGACTCTGCCCGAGGCGTGGCCTGGCCTCCGTGCCCTGTCGTGGGTGGACTGGGGGCTGAGAGGCCAGCCTGGTGGCAGGGAGCAGTTAGGAGGGGCGGGTCGCCGCTTCTGCCATTGGCCTTGGCGTTCTTGCCACACTTAACATTAAATGCCATGATAAGACCATCGCATGCGGGTGTGAGAACACGCCGCCCTTTGGCGTGGCCCCCTTGTGTGCTTCGTGGCATGCGCCGCATGGCATGCCTCTGCTGACTGTGCAGGGCGATGTCTGTAATTGGTGGGTGGCACTCAGGGCCCCCACTGTGGGTGGAAAGGCTGTGGCGCTCTGGTGGGGCTGGGCCGGAGGACGGCTCAGCGCCCTGGTTCTGGTGGTCATCAGCTTTCAGCGCTCAGAGCCGCGAGAGCCCGAGGGAATTTCAGCGCTCAGAGCCGCGAGGGCCCGAGGGAACGGGCCGGCCGGCTCCGCTGTCACCCCACTGGCCGCGAGGTTGCAGGGAGGAGTGTTGAGTAGGTGGCTCGCTCAGGAAGCACGGGGAGCGTCTCCGCGTGCAGGGGCCACGCTGAGCAGGAGGACGTGGCCTCGGGGCTGGTGACCGCCAGATGCACGGTGTGCCGGGTCGCCCGGCCGCAGCCTGGCGATTGGTGCAGGACAGCGGGCACTGCATCCACAGAATGCCACGTCCCTCGGCAGAGGTCTCGTCTGAGCGGGGACCCGGGCCTGGATGGGCCAGCCTGCCTTGGGGAGGTGCGGGTCAGGGTCAGCATTTCTGCAGGGAGGCTCGGCGGCGGAAGTGAGGAGAGGGTGAGTGGGGCCTGGAGAGGCCGTGGGTCCTGGTCCCCATCGTGAGCTGTGAGGCCCCATCGTCCTCCCGAGAGCAGGCTCAGGGCCTCGGCTGTGACAGGCCTCGCAGGGGTCCCTGATGGACGGGGTGCTGGGGGTTGGGGTGACCCCTAGGGTTCTGGCCTGAGGGGGTGTGTGTGGTTGGCAGATGATCCCCTCCTCAAATGTCCTCCTCTCCAGAGCTTGTGAAGCGTTGGTTCCGTGGCAGAGGGGAATCAGGGTTGTAGGTGGAATCACGGTCGCTTGTGAACTGCCCTTGAGATGAAGAAGTTGTCCCGGAGCACCTGGGGGACCCACTGTAGTCCCAGCAGCTCTTAAAGGCGTCGGAGATGGGGCACGTGGCTCCGTCTGATCTGTGGTTGCTGGCTTTGAGGATGCAGGAGGGGGCCCCGAGGCAGGGCTCGTGGGGGCCTCTAGGAGCCGGGGGCCGCCTCTGCCCTTGACCAGCAGGAAGGTGGGGACCTTGGTCCCGCACCCGCTTGAAACTGCGTTCTACTGACAAGCCGGGTGAGCGGGAGATGGGTCTCCCAGGGTTGCCTCCAGAATGACTTTAGTCCTGGGGGACCCGTGCCGGCCTCTGACCTCCAGAGCTTTGGGATGACGGGTGTGTGTCGTAAGGCAGCAAGTTTGTGGTCTTTTGTTCCCGCAGCCACAGGAAAGCCCCGTGGAGGCGGTGAAGGAGATGTGCTGGAGGGCTGGGCCGTCTGGGCCCTCGCTAGTAACCTCTGCAAAGCGTCTTCAGTCCTCAGGGCCTGGGACTGAGCTGGGAGGGGTCTTCTGTGTCCTCTGGGGTCCAGGAGCCTCGGGGAAGCCCTGCCTGTCTCCTCAGGGGTTCTCAGCTGCTGTCTCCCAGCCCCCTGGCTGTGTTTTTATAAACCGGGGTGGTTTTCTTGCCGTGCTTTCAGAGCGGTTGTTCGGACCGACTGTTCCTGTTCCTGTCACGGGAAGCCTGGGAGTCTGTGCTCCGGCAGCAACTCAGTGTTTTAGGGGAGTGGGTTTCTCTGGCCCGCCACTCCCCCCCGCTCCCCCCCGGCCTGCATGGAGGTGGTCTTGAGCACTGTGGACACACCTGAGGGTGGGCTTCTGCTAAATACACGGTTTTCCAGTGGTCATGTTTATGTTATTAAATGCCTTTTATTTTGTCTGGAGACATTTTGAAAAAGTTTAAAGGAAATCCCGCCCCCCCCTTACATTTCTGTCTAATGTAGGAAATCTGGACCCTTTGGGGTTAATTTTTAGATGAGTACAAAAGTGACTTAAAGAAAATAAATCCCTGATGATTCTGGACTTATTCTTTGTTTTTTTTTTAACTTTTTAAAAACAAGAGCTGGAGGAACTATTTCTCTCCTTTGAGCGTTGTGAAGGCGCGTGGAGGTCGTGGGTGGAGATGAACAGGCCAGGCGCCGGGCCCCCGTCTCCCCACATCTCGCTTCTCTGCCCCTGTCAGGGCGGCCCTGCCTGGCGGGCGGAGAGCAGCTCAGACGAGGAGGGCTCGGTGACCTGGGCCGGGAGTGACGCCCGCCCGCACTGTGCCCTCTGCGGCCGCTCTGTCGTCCCTGCCCCCGGGCTTGCCCGCTCCTCTGTTGGACACAGGCCGCGTGTGGACTGGCCTGTGGACTCTCTGGGTGCAGTGGGGTCCTGGCCAGAGAGAGGGTGGCTGCACAGGGGCTGCTCGGCTGGGGGCGTGCCCGGGCCCGAGCGCCTGGCCCTCCCTCGAGAGGAGTCGGGGGTAGTGGCTGGGAACCGCGTCCCCAGGCAGGTGTTGGTTCTGTGCCCCGAGGGGTGGCAGAGCCGTGGACAGAGTGCTGCCTCCCTGCAGGGCATTCTCCCAGAGCGCCTCCTCTGCCAGGCTGTGATCCTCAGGGCAGCGGGATGCTGCATGGTCTGTGATGGCCTGGCACCAGGCTGGGGTTGGGACCTGGTCTCTTGCCCGCTGACTTCCTCTCTCCAGGGTGGGAGTCTCCCTCAGTTCTCCAGGGGTGAGGGTCAGCTTCTAGGGCACCCCCCAACATCCCCCCTCCTCCCAACAGAAGGGAGGCAGAGAATCAGGAGGCCCCGAGGGACGGGCAGCCTGGGCCTTTCCATTCTGGGGCCGCGCCCAGGGAGCTTCGGTGCTGAGTGCCTTCCTTCTGTTCCCTCTCTGATGCTGGTTCCTCTTTGGGGGGGATTCCAGCCCAAGCACTGCAGGTGAGAGGGTGCGTGGAGCAGTTGGTGAGTCTAGTTTAGAACAGTCATGGGTCCTCTTGCCAGAGTCATGAAAACTCAGGGCTGAGGCTGCTGTGCTTAGCGTGGCCAGGCACGGGGCCCGGGGCAGCCCCTCCGGGCGCCAGGGGGCTTGGGGCTCGGGCCTCTCAGCCGAAGGCAGGGCCCTTTCTGGCCACGCTGCCCCTTGTGTCCCTGGGCTCCTGACCGCATGAGTGCCCTGACCGCCGTGGGCCCGTCCCCGGGCGCCCCTCCGCCCCTGGGGTCCGCAGCTCACTGGGGCCGGCAGGGGATGGCGGTGGCCCTGTGGTGCTCGGTGCCCTTGCGCTTGACTGTGCTGTGGGGTCAGATCGCTCCGCTCCGCGCTCCTCAGATGCGCCCGTGGCAATCTGCCTTCTCCTGCTCCCTTGCACTCCTCGAGGCGGGTTTGCCCCGAGCCTTCTTCCCGTGAATGTTTCTGCTAGCCTTGGAGACACAGTGTGGGCAGCAGAGGGACAGAAGAGCTCCTGGGCAGTGTGGGTGAGGGGGTGGCGAGCAGGCCTGGGTCAGCTTCTAGGGCACCCCCCAACATCCCCCCTCCTCCCAACAGAAGGGAGGCAGAGAATCAGGAGGCCCCGAGGGACGGGCAGCCTGGGCCTTTCCATTCTGGGGCCGCGCCCAGGGAGCTTCGGTGCTGAGTGCCTTCCTTCTGTTCCCTCTCTGATGCTGGTTCCTCTTTGGGGGGGATTCCAGCCCAAGCACTGCAGGTGAGGGGGTGCGTGGAGCAGTTGGTGAGTCTAGTTTAGAACAGTCATGGGTCCTCTTGCCAGAGTCATGAAAACTCAGGGCTGAGGCTGCTGTGCTTAGCGTGGCCAGGCACGGGGCCCGGGGCAGCCCCTCCGGGCGCCAGGGGGCTTGGGGCTCGGGCCTCTCAGCCGAAGGCAGGGCCCTTTCTGGCCACGCTGCCCCTTGTGTCCCTGGGCTCCTGACCGCATGAGTGCCCTGACCGCCGTGGGCCCGTCCCCGGGCGCCCCTCCGCCCCTGGGGTCCGCAGCTCACTGGGGCCGGCAGGGGATGGCGGTGGCCCTGTGGTGCTCGGTGCCCTTGCGCTTGACTGTGCTGTGGGGTCAGATCGCTCCGCTCCGCGCTCCTCAGATGCGCCCGTGGCAATCTGCCTTCTCCTGCTCCCTTGCACTCCTCGAGGCGGGTTTGCCCCGAGCCTTCTTCCCGTGAATGTTTCTGCTAGCCTTGGAGACACAGTGTGGGCAGCAGAGGGACAGAAGAGCTCCTGGGCAGTGTGGGTGAGGGGGTGGCGAGCAGGCCTGGGGGGGGCCGGCCCCTGGCACGGGGAGTCTGAGTGTCCCCCGAGGGCAGCACACCGACCCGGCAGACGGGAGGCATCGGGGAGCCGCCTGACCGACCTGGAGGCTGGGGCGGCGCTCCCTGGTGGGGACAGTGGCCTGGGATGGGCGTAGACGTTGGAGGGGTTTGGAGGTCCTGGTGGACCTGGAGACCCACTTAACGTGGTGGGCTTCCAGGAGGCGGAGAGGGTGGTCTCTGGGTCGGTGTTCTTGGAAAGGATGTCTCGGAAGGAGTGAGTGTGGGGCGTTAGACCCTGCAGGCGGATTCCGGGGGTGGCCAGGAGCCGCTGGTTGGCAGGAAGTTGCTCAGGCGGGTGAGCCTGATGCGTTTCACCCGTGTGCCTGAGGGTGATGTCCTGGTGGGGGACGGGACACCACGGATGGGTGTGAGGCCTGGCGGTGGGGGCAAGGCTGATTTGTGTGACAGACCCTTTAACGTGACCGTGTGTGCTCGAGAGCCAGAGGTGGTTCAGCCGGAGGCAGCTGTGTGCATGTTCACGGAGATGGGTGTGCTTCCCCACGCTGGGAAAGAAGGCGGGTGCAGCGTGGGGTTTTGGGGAGCACAGAGGAGGCGGGACTGTCTGGGTGGGCTGGCTGGAGACCGGAGAGGTGGGAGGGCGCAGTGCGAGCCTGGAGCAGTTGGGAGGAGCGGGGAAGGGGGGTGGTGACGGCCGGCTGCTGGGCTGGCCTTTCCTCTGTTGATTTCAGGCTTCCCCTCCACGCCCCCGTTGATCCGTCTTTTCTCGGTGCTGCATGGCGTGTGGGGATTGTAGTTCCTCTCCGACCAGGGATCGAACCCTGCGTTGGGAGCTCCGAGTCGTGCCCATCGGCCACTAGGGAAGCCCCCGGTGCTGTTTTTATTTCTAACTTGGAGTTCTGGCTGCAGTGGTCTCCTTGGCGCTCCCACGTCCTCTCATGGTGGGCGGCGGCGGCTCTTGCTGCAGTGAGTGTGCTCCTCGTGGCAGTGGCGCCTCTTGTCGGGGAGCATGGGCTCTGGGCACGCGCGCTTCAGTCAAGGCAGGTCCCGGCCTCAGAGCACAGGCTCAGTGGTTGGGGTGCTCGGGCTTAGTTGCCCCGTGGCCTGTGGGGTCTTCCTGGATCAGAGATTGAACCCACGTCTCCTGCGTTGGCAGGCAGATTCTTTACCCCTGAGCCACCAGGGAAGCCCCTTCTTGCTTTTTTATTGAGACATAATTAACATATTAGTTTCAGGTGTGTAACGTAAAGATTGAGTGTACATACAGATTACCAGATGACCCAGTGGGTCTGGTTAACGTCCATCACCACGCAGTTACAGCTTTTTCCTTGTGACGAGAACGTGTGAGATTTACCCTTAGCAGCTTCCAGGTCTGCAGTCGAGTCCTCCCGAGTCCAGCGCACGCTGCCCCGTCCTGGACTGGCGGGTCCTGTCCCTGCCGACCCCTTCACCCCTTGAGCGCCCCGCCCGCCCCTGGGCCAGGCCATAGAGGCTGTGCTCTGTGAGTACATCCCATTGCTGTTTTCTTTCGATTGAAGCACAGTCGGTTTCCTGTACTGTATCTCACACATGGGTTTTTCATGGGGAGGAAACTTCTTTACTGTCAACGTAAAGGGAGGGACGAGTTTATTGTCAGAACCCTCGTTTCTAAGGCATATTGGAGCCACCCGTGAGGTGGCTTGCTGGCTGGCTCAGTAGCTGCCCATCTGTCGGCTCCTGGGCCCCCAGGAGCATGACAGGAGACGAATGCAGCCCCTTTTGCAGGAGCTGGTGTCCGGGCGGGGACAGGAGGCGGCTGTCTCCGCTGAGTGGCAGGCGTGGGTGCTGACGTGGGACAGCCCGGAGCCCTCCGGGGTGGGTCCTGGGGGGCCGCGTGGGCCTGCGTGCGGCCCTGGGCGGAGGGGTGGTGGAGCTGTGAGCTGTTGTCGTAGCGGGCTCCGTGCATTTGCCTCTGAAGCCTTCTAAAGTTAATTTCCTTGGAAACTTACTCCTTCTGAGCGTATTCTCTAAACCTGGGGAGCATGGCTGTGGTTGGAGTGAGCCTGATGGTAAATCAGTCACTAGGTTAGTTCATGTTTCAGAAAACTGCTCCTGAGCCCAGAGGAGACCCCGCGTGGTGGCTCTGCTCGAGGAGGAGGGGTTGATGAGCTGTAAACCGGGTCACCGCACGGTTTGCTTGCTTACTGCACGAGTCTGGAATACGGAGGCCGCTGGTATAGACATGGCCGTGTAATCTCATTCATTTCACGATGCTCAGGCCGCCGCGTCTTGAGTTTATTCCTTTTCCTTTTATTTCCTCTCGCTGTTCATCACGTCATTCGTGGCTGTCTTCACCCTCTGCTCTTCAGCCTTTAATTAACAAAAGCAAGAGGCCGTTTGGGTGCTGTCCCGACAGTTCTGTTTCAAGGTCAGGGCCTTGGGGTAGGGGGACCAAGTTCAGACCAGAAAGAAGTCTGCTGGGATGCGCAGGAGGGAGTCGCCTTGTCACGCCACGAGGCCTGCCCCCGTCGGCTGGCCCCTCCTGCCTGCTGCCTTCAGCCCTGTCCCCTGAGGCTCGTCTCCTCCCTTCTCCTCCCGTGTCCGTGTGCCCGGAGCGGCACCCCTGGAGTCTTGGCAGTGCCAGCCAGGCCAGCCTGGAGCAGGTGCTCAGCAGGGCTTGTTGAGCGACTTGAGAGGGGCGGCCTCTAGGTGGCTCGTGACCGGCTGAGATGGCGCTGTTGCGTGGGGCTCTCTGGACGGACAAGAAGGCTGCTCCCAGGGCAGGGTGTCCCGAGCAGGCCCTCGGACAGCCCATGTCCGCTTGGACCTGGAGGCTGCGCCGGGTGTCCGTTGTGCACTGGGGGTTCCTCTCGCAGAGCACAGGCGCTGTGTGCAGCGGGGGCTCCTCTCGGTGCAGAGCACAGGTGCTGGGACGCGCGCGCTGGTAGCTGCGGCGCTTGGGCTTTGTCGCTCCTTTCACGCGGGGTCTTCCCGTTCCAGGGATCTGGCCGGTATCTCCTGCATTGGCAGGTGGGTTCCCAACCACTGAGCCACCAGGAAAGTTCCTGAGTTTTTTCATAAAAGCTGTCTTGACCCAAGCTGTGGAGAAGGCAGTGGCACCCCACTCCAGTACTCTTGCTTAATCCCATGGACGGGGGAGCCTAGTGGGCTGCAGCCCATGGGATCGCTAAAAGTCGGGCATGACTGAGCGACTTCACTTTCACACATTGGAGAAGGAAATGGCAACCCACTCCAGTGTTCTTGCCTGGAGAATCCCAGGGACAGGGAGCCTGGTGGGCTGCCATCTATGGGGTCGCACACAGTCAGACATGACTGAAGCGACTTAGCAGCAGCAGCAGACCCAAGCTGTAAAGGCAGCCGGGACAGACCCTGGGAAGTGGGGGCTTGGCCCCGGAGCCTGTCTCTTTCTTTCGGACATTTGGCGTCAGCCCAGGTCTCCAGCCTGTCCTCCGCTGGGCCCCGTCCACCCTAGCGCGTCCCTTCAGGTTCTTGCTTTAGACCTCAGCTCTTCCTGTTCTCTGTCGTCTGTTTGCCCCTCACTAGTGGGGGCGCTTTAGCGACACCTTCTGTGCCTCACGCATAAGAGGCGACCTTTACGGGGCTGTGGGGCTCTCATAGGGCACTTCTGGCTGGGGTCCTTTTCAGGGCGTGGTGGGCACCTCTCTGCCAGCTCTCCCTGGCCCGCCCTGTGCCGTCCTCTGTCTAGACCCTGCCCTCTCGCCTGGCCGGGAGCCTCGGTTACATCACAGGCTTGGCACCTGGGACCTTTGTCAGGTCTCCATTTCTTCTTCCCTCTGCGAATCCTTCTTGGGTGCTCAGGATGTTTGTGCTCCTTGGGATGTTGACAAAAGGGACCCAGGAAGCACCGCTCCTTGGTCCTCACTGTTGCCTGCTCGTAACAAGTTAGTCCTTTCCAAGCTTCACCTAAAGAGACGTTTTTGTCTGCCTGCCCTGGCTCTTGGTTGTGGCCTGCAGGAGCTTTGGTGCTTCCTGACGCTTCTTGGTTGCTACATGCAAACTTTTAGTTAGGGTGTGTGGGTCTCTTCCCATCAGGAGCTTCCCTGGGGTCTCTGACGGCAAAGGACCCCCTTGCAGTGCAGGAGACCCAGTTAGATCCTGGGTCGGGAAGATCCCCTGGAGAAGGGAATGACTACCCACTCCAGTGTCTGCCTGCCTGGAGAATTCCATGAACAGAGGAGCCTGGCGGCCTACAGTCCAAGGGGTCTCAAAAAAGTTGGACACGACTTAGTGACTAACATTTTGTGTGTGTATTCAGCTCTTCACCGTCACCTTAATGAGATTCCCCATCTTGGTTCATGTGGCTGTGGTTCCTTCACGTTTGCTGTGCCTGGTATTCTAGTACATGCATATACTTTAGTTTTTAAAATTTATTATTCAGTTGATAAGAAAAATCTAGATGTCCATTAACGTTTTTTCCTCTCTGTGGTGTTACGGTCATTGCCGAACCTGTCTCCCTTATGCGCTTGTGCGAGGGTGTCTCCAGTGTGTAGCTGGCAGTGGAATTAGGTCACCTTGATCTGCATTTTATAAGGAATCACTAGGGTTCAGTGAACTACTTCAGTGTTTTAAAGCAGTATAGTCTATTAAAAAGTTTATGGGTTAATACATCTATTAAAGATTTCATTATCTGAAATGAGGTAGGTCTGTTAGTTGCCACTTACTCTTTAAAAAGGACTTTCGCTGAAGCCTGTTTTTCTCTTTCACGATACGAGACCAAACAGAAATGTAGTTTTAATGAGATAAGGTGAGGTTGCTTTTAGCCTGAGCTTGGCCTTTGCTGGAGCGTTTTCTGCTCAGTGATCACAGGTGTTTTCCCGCGAAGAGTTAGTGGGTTTCCTGGTGTCCTGGAGGGGCGGGGCCTGCCGTACACGTCGGTGCTCGGACTTCCGGGAACAGGACCTGCAGGGTGTGGGCCGCAGGCGGAACTGGCTGCTGGCGAGGAGCCGTGTGAGCGCAGCGGGGCGCCACGGAAGGGTGCCTGCTGATACTGGTAAACACTGTCCGTCGGCCACTTTGCAGAGTTCACAGCGCAGTTAACAAGGTTATCTCCTTGCGAACACATTCTTATTCCCGTTTCCTGGATGAGGAAGCAGAAGCTCTGAGCAGTCAGCACTCTTATCAGCTTGTAAGTGTTGGGTCTTGAACCCAGATCTTTGGATTCTGAAAACTGGAAACTTTTCTGCCGAGGTTAGACGGCCATGGAAATTGGGTGGTGCTTGGCCTGGGCAGGCTGAGACAGCTTTTGGCAAAAAAAAAAAAAGAAGGCTCAGGGGTGTCACTGCGAAGTCTTGGAGGTGGGGGCCGGAGTCCCTCAGGCATCTAGCAGTTGGTGCAGGCCGTCAGCTGGGACCCCGCCAGCACGGGTAGGTGTGTGACACACGCAGGGCTCCGCCCCTTCTGCCAGGAGAGGGTGTCAGGGTCTGCAGGGAGCTCCCCCGGACGCCAGCTCTGCAGGCGCCTCCATCCTGGGCTTCCCGGCCTGCGTGGCTGTCAGATCTTGCTGTTTGTGGCCACTCACTGTACGAGGCTTGTTACAGCAGCCTGAGGGCCTGGGGCAGTGGGGTGGGCTTTTCCGAGTATGGTTCTCAGAGCAGAGCCCCCGTAAGGGTAAAAGTGTGGCGTGCCTGTCACTGGTCGCACGGTTGTGTCTGACTCTTTGCGACCCCGTGGACGGTACTCCACCAGGCTTCTCTGCTCCGGGATCTTCCTGGACAAGAGTACTGGAGTGGGTGGTCTCCAGGGGATCCTCCCAGACCAGGGGTCAAACCCACATTCTCCTGCATGGACAGGTGGATTCTTTACCACGGAGCTGCCAGGCACGCCCAGAAGTGTGACGACTAACCTTTAAGGCTCCCGCATGCCGGGAAGATAGTTCGCTACCCATGTGAGTTTCCTGTTGCTGCAGGAGCAAGTTTCCACAGCCTCTTGGCTTATAGCAACACATGTTTATTACCTTACGGTTCTGGAGGTCAAGTCTGCACAAGGCCTCCCTGGGTTAACACCGAGGTGTGGGCAGGGCTTTCTGGAGCCTTTAGGGGAGGAGCTGTCTCCTCACCGCTTAAGCCTCTCAAGGCTGCCTACACTCCTTGACTACCGCCCGCTTTGTGCGCGTTCACAGCCAGCCACGCAGGCTCCCTCCGAGTGTTCCTCCTCGGTCACGGCCCCCCGACCGCAGGCGGAGACGTTTTCCTCTCGAGGACTTTGAGATCGAACCCCGCTGGATGATGCAGGCTGCGCTCCCAGGCGTGTGCCCCTAGCCACATCTGCAGGCCCCCTCTGCCTTGTCGTTCCCGAGTCTAAGCTCGTACTGCTCGATGCTCGACAGGCCAGTAATCCAGACGGGTTGCTGGGACAAGGAACAGCGACTTGAATCGGAAAGCCAGCAAACCGAGAAGATGGTGGGTTCCTGCTCCGAAGAACCGTCGTGCCTGAGCTAGAATTTGGGGCTCCTTTTATACGAAAAGAGGAGGGGGCAAAGTCAGACACTTCCTGGTTCCCATCAGCCTCAACAGGGGGTATGTGAATTTCTTCCTCCTGCAGCCATTCACAAGTGGGCCTGGTCAGGAGGGTCCCTGGGAGGCAGGGTCCCCAGAGACGGGCCATTGTGTATAATTGAGGCTTCTGGGAAGCGGTCCTTTGGTGATTAACTTGTGAGAGAACAGAGTCTCTGCTGTTACTGCCCGACTGTCAGCGTCCCTCCCACACTCCCATGGGTGGAGAGCAAAGGCCGTCCTGCTGAACGGAGGCGCCGCATCCGCCTTAGGGTCGCTAGTCAGTCCCTTTAATCTACAGCTGTGTGAACCAGGGAAGCCTCTTCGCACTTTGTCTAATCTGTAGTTGAACTTTGGAGGTTTTGCTTCCAGTTCCTGACACATACCCTCAATTCCTGTGCTGTTTGTTTGGACACAATTACACAGGTTGGTCGCCGCTTCCCCAGTTACAGAGGAACTGCCGTCCGCTTCACGGACGGGCAGACCTGTTGCAGGCGGCCTCGTGACTAGTGTGGAGCCAGTCTTTAAAGTGACTCGCAGCCACCAGGCCTTCTGGCACTTAGCTTCTCCTGTCTCTGCAGACGGTTGGCTTACCATACAGCATTCTAAAGGGGCTTTGTTTAAGCCTGCTTCTGGGAGCCCCTGGCCTCCAGCAGGGCAGCTGGCAAGGCAAGGGCTTATCCCAAGTTAAACGTCGCTCGAAATTTTAGCAGCGTTCCTCTTCAAGGTGTGACTGGTTTTCTTGGTTTTTCCTGTTGACTGTGGTCTTCCGGATGTGAGTTGTTTTAGCGCCTTGATGCGATGGGATGATTTCTCCAAGGAAGGCTTTAAGCACCGCAGACTGCCTCCAGCTGGGATATGCTTCCCCCCATCCTGCAGGTGTCCACAAACCCCAGCAGGTTACTGCGATTTTACAGTGCGAGGCGTGTGAGCCAAGTCTATTTTTCAGTCCTTGGTGGGCAGGTTCCTCTGTGTTGAGTCCCCGTCTGGGGAGGTCTCACAGTGGTCTTTGGGTTATGTTCAAGACCCTAGGGGAAAGAGCTCTGTCTGCTTTTCTGGGATTTTCACGAGCTCCATCTGTAGGTTTAAAGTGTGTTCTGGTGGGACTCTGATGTCAAGCTGTTCCGGTGAAAACTCCAGGGTGACATCTGTCAGGAGTTAATCAGCTCACTCCCCATGTCAGTGTCTCTGAGCTCCTGTGGGGGTGAGGTGCTTCAAGGCCGAGGGAGCCCCTGGGCCTCTTCCGCGCGTCTCTCTGTTAACACCGTGTTGAGAGGCTCTCATCTTTAATTGTTCTCCTTCTGTTTTAGCAGAGGGCAATCTGTTCTCCCGTGTTCCTCCTCCTCACAGTGGGCGCACACTTCCAGGGGGACTTACTTCTCTTTAGAGTTACCGCCTTCCAAAAATCCAGAGTCGCTGCCAAACAGTGGCTTTTTGTTTTGCATTTCTCTTTTGTCGTTCCCTGTTGAATACTTTATAAAAGTAACGTCTACCGATTGAGAAGGGTTCGTTCCAAATGTACCATCTGATTTTTGCAACTTCCTCCTGGTACCCGAGGCAGTTTGCCCCAGAAGGTCAAGTTGACCATTCATATATTTTCAGGGCCTTGGGCTCTGCTTTGGTGTGGTGTCTGTAGGCCCAGTAAATTCTTTGCAAAAGTTCAGCGAGGTCTTCGTTTGTTTGGCTGAGGTTCTTGAGCACTGTTCACACGCTCTTGCTTTGGTTCCCCTTTCCGAGGCCCTGCCAAGAAGCACTGTAAGTTGTGGTCTGATAAGGGCCCCTTCCCTCGCTGGCCCCCGTGTGGCTCAGCTCTGGGCGCTGCCGCGTGGCCTGCAGGTGCAGCAGACCCTCCTTATAAGGATGGTGGTGATCTTCCCAATGAAAGAAGTCTGGGAAAGCCCACTGGCTGGTGGTTTGCGTTAAGCCCCTACGAGGTAATGACGTAAGGGGAATCGCCCTGCCCCGGGAGTGACTCCTGGCTCACATTAGACGCCCTGTCGGCTCTTAGATGTCGCTGCTCCACCAAGCCCCTGCTCCCTAGAAACTAACACAGGATTTTCCAACTGGTCCTCCTGGGGGCCGGGCGTCCTGGGCCCCAGGGTCAGGAACGGGGGCTGGGTAGAAACGGAAGGGGTGGAAAGGGCAGGTATGCTGGCGTAACAGCCAGAGCGCCTGGGACGTCTGCTCAGCCCGAGCAGTCACGGTTTGAGCACCAGGCCCTCACTCATTCCCTTCCTTCTGTTTTCCCTGGTGTAATGGCACAAATGGCTCGCGCTTAACGGTCATCGTCCTTCCCTGCTTTTTCATAGAACAACGTAGATGCATTCAGAAGCCCCTGTAAAACCACAGGTAGCGGTGGACAGAAACTTGCTCACTCCCGTGACAGACGGCTAGGATAGCCACTTAGACTATGACTGACGGGACTCGCCAGGAGAGACCAGGATGTGAGGAGCCCCACGTCATTTCTAACATGTGCATTTAATGATGTTTACCCGAATGGTAGAGCCCGTTGGATGCGTGCTGAGGGTGTTTCATCACCACTTGCTTGGCAGCGCCTCGCATGCAATTCAAACACACCCAGAAGCCCACAGAGTTCCTCTGAGATGGAGAGAAAACAAATCATCTGAGGTGTTCCAGGGACCCTCTGGCAAACCCAAAAGTTAGCTAGAGGTCAGATGAACCCTGCGTAGAACTTGATCTTTGGGAAGTTTGCAAAAAATATCAAAAAATTTTAACCCGTGATAAAAGATCAATGCAAATACAGATCACTTAAAGAAACAGTCACCAGAAGCCGTTCAGTGTTTTAGGAAAACAGTGTCCTCTCAGAGAGCCGGAGATTCAGGTTTTGTACCACTCTACCTGTAAGATTTTAATTAAGATTTTAATGCTTTTGAACTGTGGTGCTGGAGAAGACTCTTGAGAGTCCCTTGGACTGCAAGGAGATCCAACCAGTCCATCCTAAAGGAGATCAGTCCTGGGTTTTCATTGGAAGGACTGATGTTGAAGCTGAACCTCCAATCCTTTGGCCACTTGAGCCTCCCTAACAATCCAGAAGGCGCACGATCAGCGTCTACACCCGCTTCCTCCCGTCAGACAGCAGTGATCTCTGCAGTGAACCCTTGGATAACGTGGGTTTGATCCGGGTGCATCCACTTACAGAGAGGTGTTTTTCAGTAGTAAATACTACAGCCCAGCACCATCCAGGTGGCCGGAAGCCGGGCACACAGAACCACAGATCGGGAGGAACTGCGGGTCCGGAGGGCCGACTGGAAGCCACGCTCGGCCGGTCTGCTGTGCGGAGGTCTGCACCCCAGCCTCCACGCGGCTCAGGGGCCAGCCGTTCGTGCTGTGGATGCACGTGTATCCTTCGTGTCCCAGGCCTGCCTTCTCTGGGACTTCATCTTCACGAAGTTATGTTTGTGTGACAGTATTGTCCCCGGAGAAGTTTATTGCTCTCTTTATAACCGCACACAGTTTTAAATAAAGAGCTCACAGTCAACACTGGCAAGACCAATTTCCGTGTAACCGTAATGGTGGGGCGGTGTGAAATTAGAGGTGAGGTCGTCCAAGGAGGTGGTGCTCATGTTATTATGATTTTTGAAAACTTAGGAAGCTTGGAAATGATTACCGATTTATGGAAACTGGAGAGAAATGTCTGGGGAAACGCCTTGTGCCTGCAGTGTTAGGTTTTAAAGTGTAAATATGCTGCGTGTATCTTTCATGTGTATCACGTAATATAAAGTGCATGTATTTAAGTAGATTGATATATGGGGAAATGGTTGTGATATTGATGTATTACTGAGTAAGCAAGGTAGGATTTCATTTTGTTTTAAAGAGCTAACAAGACTTCATCTATATATTAAGCTGCTCCGTGTCCGTATTTATCTTTACATGCATGCACCCTGCATGGAGGAGGAAATGGCAGCCCACCGCAGTGTTCATGCCTGGAAAATCCCACGGACGGAGGAGCTTGGCGGCTCTGGTCCATGGGGTCACAGAGTCGGGCACGACCGAGCGACTGGGCCCTCAGGCACTCTGTAGGCTCTGCGTCGGGGTCACAGGCTGTCTGCTCCCCGTGGGCCACGGCACTGACTCTGACTGCCCGTGGCTTCAGCAAACAGGGGCTTGTTACTTCATGCCGCGGACGTCTAGGGAGTGGCCCAAGGTTGAGAGCTAACAGCTCCAAGCTGCCGGAGTCCCGCTGTCTTCCCGTCTTCATTCTAAGCCACCCCCTGCCCCACTATCCATCACGAGGGGCTTTACTTCTCGTGGTTGCTTCTCGTGGCAGGATGGCCGGGCCCCTCTTGGCCTCACGTGTGTGTTCTGAACAAGAAGAGGGGAGAGCTGAGGGTCAGGGTCGTGCCCGCCAAGCCTCTCTCCTCTGTTTCTGCGACTGGCCTGCCTCGGGTCCCCTGGCTGGGCGTTGGAGGAGGAAGGGGTGTGGCCAGCGTGCCACATGAGTTCTTACATCCCCGCTTTTTTCCAGATCTACTCTGATGAGCACAGACTTTATAATGAAACTGTGCAGTCTTTTAACAAAATTGTGTTTGTAATTCTGTATTCCGTCTCTGGGCAGAGCGGTGCCTGGTGAGAGCTTCTCGAGGGATGTGTCTGGGTCAATGTTTTCGGCCAGGAGCAGAGGCTGACCAGTGCCCGAGGCCCTGTGGTGCCGCCCTTGGGGCCGTGGGTGCCTCACTGAGGCCCATTCGCCGCGAGGCTGAATGCCCTGCTTCTGTATGGGGGTGGCCTTGGCTGGCGTCTTTCAGCCTTCCCGACGGGCCCTGGGGACCTTGTGGTGGCTGAGGTTGCTCCCTCTGGCATCAGTTAAAGGAGCTGGCCTGCATCCTGAGTCCATGGGGCCCTTGTGAATGCTGGGGAGAAGCTAATTTATTCTCCTTCCTTTCTGAACAGCATCCAGCATGTGTATGGCGCTCAGCACCCGCCCTTCGATCCCCTGGTCCACGGCACGTAAGTGACCTCGGGTTGCGTGAGGCTGTTTCAGACTGGGCCTGGGGAGTGTGGTGACCCCCCAGGTCCCTGGCATTCCCAGCAGGGAGGAGAGTGCCCTTCATTCAGCCAGCACGAATCAGGCGATTGCTTTACGGGGGGGTATTCCTGGCCCTTCACAGCCCAGCCTCTGAGGGAGGTGGTTCCATGCAAAGAAGGGCAGGGGAAGGCGAGGAGGGCAGAGGAGAGCAGCCTTTGCAGGGCGCCCGGGGCTGGGGCAGGGCCTGGCACCCCTCTGTGAGCTCGGCTCTGGCCCTGGCTGCTTAGAGCGCTGAAATCAGCAACAGCGAGTCGAGAAGCTGGACGCTGTCACCAAAATCAGACCCCTTTGTGCTGAAAGCAGCGTGCCAGTTGCTGAGTCGTGTCCGCCTCCCTGTGACCCCGTGGACTGTAGCCCACCAGGCTCCTCTCCATGGACTTCTCCAGGCAAGACTACGGGAGTGGGTGACCATTTCTTCCTCCAGGGGATCTTCCCGACCCAGGAATTGAGTCCGGGTCTCCTGCACTGCAGGCAGATTCTTCACTGTCTGAACCACCTGAGACAGGACCCCATCAGAAAAGCAGAAAGCCCCAGAGAGAGATGTTTTCACTCCCTGTAGCTGACGCAGGTTGGGTGGCGTGCGTGTCCTCTGCCCGCTGCCTGCGACTTGCTCAGCCTGTGTCTGGCTCCTTGTCTAGAGGCAGGTGCGGGGCAGGGGTGGCCCTGGAGGACCGAGCGTGTGAGGACAAGCTCCCGACACTCGGTGGAGCCCGTGTTGCGTGCTGCCACGCTGTGCGGGATCCTTGAAATTGTCCCGTGTCCAGACCCACCTGCCGAGGGCCCGTGTCCTGTGAACAGTCTCCCCCGCCCGCAGCCCCAGCTGCTGCTGCTGGATGTCTGTGGAGGTGTTGGGGTGAGAGACCTGTGGGCCCGGGGCGTTGCTGCGTGTCCTCAGGCGTTGGTCTCTGGGCACAGATGCAGCATCACTGTCCCGGGGCTGCTCTCCCATCCGGGGTGAGCACGCTCAGCCCCAGGCCCGAGTACAGACTGCGTTTGCCTTGCAGCTTGCTCAAGGCCACGCCCAAGGTGCCAACCACGCCGGTCAAGGCCAAGCACGTCAGCAGCTTCCAGGAGTTTGAGAGCAACACCAGCGATGCCTGGGATGCCGGCGAGGACGACGACGAGCTCCTGGCCATGGCCGCCGAGAGCCTCAACACCGCGGTCGTCATGGAGACCGCCCACCGCGTGCTGCACAACCACAGCCAGCAGCAGGGGCGCTGCCGGCCCCCCGGGGCCCCGGAGCCCTCGGCGGAGCCCCCGGCGGAGCCCTTGGCGGAGGCCCCCGCGGCCCCTGGCGACCTCCGGCTGGTGAAGTCCGTCAGCGAGAGCCGAGCATCGTGTCCCGAAGGTGGGGAGAGGCGGGCGGGTTTCCAGAAAGAGGCCTGGAGCCCTCTCCCCGGGGCGGGGTTGGGGGGGCGGAGGGGGAGGGTCCCAGCCCTCGGGGCGCGGAGATCCAGCAGCCGCGGGCCCCCCGGTCAGCAGAGGCAGCCGCTCTTCCTCTCGTCCTCCTGGCTGAGTGCGTCTCCCTCCTGATGGTGTGGCTGGACGGGCGCCTCTGTGGGCTGCTGGGGGGACCCCGCCCTTCCCAGGATGCCCTGGCTGCTCCAGGGGCCCTTTCCAGCCCAGGGGCCGGGCCAGCCTCGTGTTCAGGGCTGGATCTTTCCCCGGCCACTTCCGACGATCCCTCCCGGTCCCCAACACGTGGGCTCAGCGTCTGCAGGGCGAGTGTCTGCCCTCTGGAATCGCCAGGTTCCAATTCTAAACTCTAGACCGTTAGCTCTTACCTGTGTCTGCCATCCACGTGCCTGGCGCTCTCTCGTCACTTTCGCTCTCTGTGCTGGAGGGGCTGAGACATCAGACCACACCGTTGTTTGACCTGTGATGGGTCAGGTCGCATTCTCAGGGCGTGGGCTGCCCCAGGGAGCCCTTGTCTCGTGGTGTGTCCGTTTTGGCGCGGGGATGGACAGCAGCCTCCGTGTGACATGAGGAGGCCCAAGTGCCAGGAGGCGGCGGGCGCCGGGGTCAGAACAGGTGGGGGCAGCCCCAGAGCAGGGCGTGACGTCTGCTGAGACGCTGGACCCGGCGGTCAGGGCAGCCTCTTGGGGCAGGCAGTATCAGGGAGGTACGGGGTTGGGTGTGAAGGGGTTGAGTGTGGGGGTCCCTCCTGCTGAGGTCTCTGGGGGTTCGGGGGCTCGCCCTTTGTTTACAGAGAAGAAAATGAGGTCATCATCACAGCCTGAGGCAGCCCGCTGGCTGGGGCAGAATTAGGTTTCATACTCAGCTCTAGGTTTTAGAAACACATTCTGGGAATTAACTTCGGAAGCGTTACCGTCTTCTTCGTGGAACAGCATGAGTTATTTCGTTCGATCAGTTTCCAAATTGGAATCTAAACTATTTTTCTTTAACACGAAGTGAACTTTGAAGTATTTGAGCCTAAAAATGGAAGGGCACCCTGTTTGAGCCTTTCCAGGTTGATGCAGGATTCCTGTGGCTTGTGACAGGCACTCTGACCACGTCCCGTGCGCCTGGGCAGGGCCCGCACTGCCAGGCCCCGGGTTTCTCCTGCAGTGGCCTCTGCTGAGGCCGCAACTCTTGGAGCCTCGGCGGCAGGGCCATGGAGGCAGGGACCACGCCCCCGTTCCCTTGGTTTCTCCTGGACGTCCTGCGCAGTTGCGTAGACGCTGCTGATGTAACCCAAGCCGCCCTCAGGACCTGCTGCTCACGTGGCGCGGCAGCCACACCATCCTGCTGGGCCGGCGGGGCCTCCTAGCTCGGGTGAGACCCGCGAGGTCTGTTTGACTTCGTTGCTCCTGTGAGTGGTGTTTTGGGAATCTGAGTGGTGGTTTGGGATCTGGAGCGGTCCTCCGTGGGGGCACAGAGGAGCACGAGCTTGGCTTCTGACGTGTGCAGCGGTTTTCTGCTTCTCCCTGTCTTGCCTCTCGTGGTGCGTCTGTTTCCCTGAGGAGCAACCAGGAGAGCAGTGGGCTCTACATGGGAGCCGGCTCATTCTCTGCCTCCAGCAGGCAGCTCGCCGCTGCTCTGTGAGGGCGAGGCGGGACAGCCCTGCCGTGGCAGACCCAGTGTGGCGGACGTGAGGCCTCCCGGTGGGCGCCTGGCTGAGGGCCGAGCCCCGGGCCCTCACCTCTCTTCTCCCCCCGCCCCCTTCCTTACAGGAAGCGCCAGTGATGCCGCCCCCCTGCAGAGGTCCCAGTCTCTCCCGCACGCGGCCACCGTGGTGCTGGGCGGGGCACCCGAGCCCAGTGCCCTCAGCAGCTCGGCCTTAAGTGAAAGAGAGGCCTCCCGGCTGGACAAGTTCAAGCATCTGCTTGCAGGCCCCAACACAGACCTCGGTGAGTCCCTGTGGGTGAGGCCATGTGGGTGGTCCGGGGGCTGAGTCCCCATGATGGGTCCCTGTGGCTGAGTCTCCGTGATGAGTCCCTGTGGGGGAGTCCCGGGGGTGGGTCCCGTGATGAGTCCCTGTGGCTGAGTCCCTGTGATGAGTCCCTGGGGTGGGTCCCCATGGGTGAGTCCCGGGGATGGGCCCCATGGGTGAGTCCCCGTAATGAGTCCCTGTGATGCGTCCCTGTGGGGGTGTCCCGGGGGTGGGTCCCCGTGGGTGAGTCCCCCTGGTGAGTCCCCCGGGGGCTTGGCCGCCTCTGGCTGTGCTCCTCTGCAGGAGGCCCGTGTCTGAAAGGCCCGGCCCGCTCCCTTTTGGTGTGCCTGTTCTCTGTGTAATTTACCGGGTCAGTAATAGATCTGTTGTGTTTCATGCCGGTGAGTCACTAGGAGGAGAGCCGCGTGTCTTGAGAGTTTACTCTAGACGTGTTTATTAATGTGCTTCCAGTGCAATTTGGCATTTTTAAAATTCACTTCTAATTGGAAGGTGATTGCTGTGCAATATGCTGTTTTTTTACAATCTTTCTTTAATTGGAGTGATCAGCATTCTCCGGTATTTTTCCTTACTGCACTCTCCTGTCTTGGTGCTGCCTCGCTGAGGCCGTCCGGCCGGGCCGATGTCTTCCTCGAGCATCACAGCGGCCGGGGTGGTGGCCGAGTCCTGCCCGGGGTGGCTGACTGCACCGTCTGATGGGGGCCAGCGGGTCGGCATGGAGTGAGCCTGCGGGGCGGGGGTCAAGGCCAGGCTTGGGTGGGGGCCAGCAGGGCCCAGGACGGGGCCGCCACGCTCCTCACGGGGCAGCTGGGCCCTGCGGCCTGTGCTTGCTGTCCAGTCCTGCTGGAGCTCCTGGGAGGAGCTTGTTTCTCTGTCGCATCCTAGGTGCTACCGGGTGCCGGGCACTTTGCCGGATGCTGGAGCTCCTGGGAGGATAGAGGGGTCCCAGGAGCTCGCAGTCACGCTGAAGGCTGGGCGCCGCTGTGGGCAGTGCCCTGCGTGGCCAGCAGGTGGCGCCTGAGGCCCGCGGATGGAGGTGCTGGCCGGCCGGCCTGTGACGCTGGAGCATGCAGCCTCGTTCCTGGGGCTGGGGGAGCGGCTCTGGGAACGTCCTGTGCTCGCGCAGGGGGGTTTTTGTTCCTTGTTCACTGTCGTGTCTCTTCCGGGCGCACACGTTACACCTTTCACAGCACTGAGGGTCAGCAGAAGGGCCTTCTTCCTTCTCCAGCTCGCCTCCCCCAGCCCTTGCGCGGTTCCAGGTGCGTCGTCCAGAGAGGTCCAGCGTTAGGATTCTCGTTCTGATGTGACTTCAGGCGCATAGAGAAGGCGCCCGCCGGTGCCCTCTGCCCGGCCGTTCCAGCCATTTACCTTCCCCTGGTTCGTTCTCCCTGTGCATGCTCACATGTGTTTGTGCTTTTCCTGAACCATTTGAGTCAGCTGGAGAAGTCGTGCCCGCTGCTCCTCGAGACCTCATCCCCTACTGAGGACAAAGGCCTCCTCCGGGCGTCACCGCAGCCTTGTCGTCACAGTCAGGAGGTTTCACATCCACGCTGCCCTGTCGTCCAGGGCACCAACCACGCTCAGTTCCGATGACGCTCTCCCCGTGATGGGCACACACGGGCACCTCCCTCCTAGGCCAGGACCCGCCCCGGGGTCCCGCGTGGCGTGCGGGCGCCGCGCCCCTTGTCTCATGAGCTGGCGTGCTCCTCCGGACCTCGAGACGTGCTCTAGGACAAGTGAGGCCTCTTCTCGAGTGTGTGTCCTGCCCCCTTGGTGGGCTCTGAGCCGGCTGTGGGTGAATTGTCTGCCATCTCGGCTGTCACTGCAGGAGGTGGGGTGCTGGTTTGTCCTGGGCTGGATGGAGCCCCCTCTGATCACCTCTCGCCAGACACCCCCTGATCTAGTCCTGGGCGGCACAGGGATCACTCGTGAAAACGAGATTGCCTGATGGGAACTGCAGCTCTGAGTCAGGACCCGAGCCCCCGCTTAGAATCTCCTGTGGACTTTGTCATCAGAGTAACTTGGGAAATTAAAATCGTGCTTAAAAATGAAGCTTTCAAGATGTATGGGCAAGTGAGTATGTATGGAGAAACTGAAAGGTTAAAAGAAACGAGATTCTTCTGTTCAGTTGTGGGAGACTGTATTTTTCCTTGCCTTTCCTCAGAATTCAATGTAAGTATGAAATCTAACACCAAAAGATGAAAACCAAAGCTTTCAAAGTGAAACAATTACAGGATTTGTATTTGGTGGCTGCAGAAAACACAGCCAGTAAATTGCGTTTTTATAAGGCAGTTCGCAGAAGGCGATGCCCACTCCAGTACTCTTGCTTGGAAAAATCCCATGGGTGGAGGAGCCTGGTGGGCTGCAGTCCATGGGGTCGATAAGAGTTGGACACAACTGAGCGACTTCACTTTCACTTTTCACTTTCATGCATTGAAGAAGGAACTGGCAACCCACTCCAGTGTTTTTGCCTGGAGAGTCCCAGGGACGGCGGAGCCTGGTGGGCTGCTGTCTGTGGGGTCTCACAGAGTCGGACGGGACTGAAGCGACTTAGCAGCAGCAGCAGCAGCAGCATAACGCATTTAGCTTCGGGAGACAGTGGGAAGTGTTATCTTCACATCACATACGTGACGTAAGTGGCAAATACTTGCCGATGTCGGAGGGGCAAAGTGCTGACCTGGGAGACCCGCAGAAGCGCCTCCCCGCAGTGTCCCTCGGCCTCAGGCTGCGTGGCTGTGTTTGCTGGGGCTCCATTTGGAACTTGCGGACAAGGCAGCAAATAGAACTTAACAGCTCACTCCGCTCTCAGCGTTGATTCAAGTCTTTTCTTGTGCAAAGGCCACCTTTTTCAAAGCCCAGGGAAGTGACCGTTGGAGGCCTCCGTGGTCATGCGCGTCTGTGAACGGGAGTGTGACTTGGCTGCCGGCAGAACCTGGGCCTCCGAGGCCCGCGGGATGACTGCCTGGTGGCAGCCGGGCCCCGAGGTCTTCTGTGTGTGGCACGCAGCCCTGTCCCTGGACGTTCAGACCGTAATGCAGGGGAGGGAGGCCAGCTGCAGGGTCACCCGGCTGGTCCTCTTACCCACGTGAGCCCCGGGGCTGGGCATTAAGGCGCAGAGCATGTGGGAGCCGGCTCTGGGGAGGAAGGCAGTTTTTCAGGGGCCAGGTGGGTAGCATGGAGTTGTTCACTCCAGAAGCAAGGGCTTGAGTTGGGTGGCCCTTCAGGGCCTGGGTTGGAGGAGAGCCTGCCTGCAGGGCCTGTGTGTGAGTGCAGGAGGGCGAGGCCTGTGCGGACCTGTGACTCAGCCTCCTGTCTCGTCCTCGGGGAATCTGACCTCCTTGCAGGGTCCTCGTGAGTCGGGGTGACTGACGTCAGGTGCCCACATAGCTCTTCATTCAGCCCGTGTTCCTGAGCACCTGCTGTGGTCGACGCTGGGGTGAACCGCGAACAGAGCCCAGGGTCCCTGCCCTCGGGAGCTGACACTGAGTGTCGGGGGCTGATGGATGCCTGCAGTTAGCACTCTAGGAACTGGCTGAAGGTGGAGAGGGAGATAATGCTGAGGGTCAAGTCTGGCGCTGCTGCGGAGTAGGGCGGCACAGGGCAGGCGTTGGAGGTGGAGGAGACCCTGGGGGTGGGGTGCAGAGGTCCCCCACCCGGGATGGAGGGGCAGGGGAGGAGGGAGGCCTCCGGGCAGGAAGGGGCAAGTGCAGCAGGCTGAGAGGGCCAGGAGGTGGCCCAGGAGCGTCTCCCGGAGCGTGGCTCCCTTGGCCTCAGAGTGCGACCTCCGGGTGGGCAGCTGGACGGCAGAAGGGACGGGGAAAGTCAGGACAGTGGTCGGCGGTGGGGGCGCCAGGCCGGGGGGCCGGGCTGTTGGCTGGAGCTCGGGGATGACGGATAGCCCTGCACACAGCCCGGGCTGCAGGCAGCGTGTCACGTCAGAGGGAGGCACAGTCAGGCTGGAGAAGTGGCCAGAGGGACGCTGTGCACCCCGATACCCGCACGCCCGTTCGTTGCCTCTCGGACCTCACTCTGCAGGCGTGCCCTGCTTCACGAGTGCCTGCAGTAGCTGGCTCCTGGTCACCCCCAGGGGCGGTGGGGCCCTGGCTCCAGAGGCAGCCCGGGGGCCCCATGGTGAAGACATAGCCGGTGCCGGCCGGGCCCTCGTTTCTCTGCTGGGGACGTCAGAGGACAGGAGCGGAGGGCCCGCCTGGCCCATCGGACTGGGCTCAGCCCTGTTCCTGCCAATCCGGGCGGCTGCCTGCCAGGGTCCAGCGGCCTCTCCAGGGCTAGGCGCAGCCCCGCCGCCACGGCCGCCCGGGGACCGTGCATGCACACGGAGGCTGTGCACGTGTGTGCCCTTGTGGGCGGCGAGGGTGCTCCAGGAGGCGTTAGAATGCGGGGGGAGAAGCTGACAGCTCCGCTAACCCAGCCTCGCCTGCCCCCGGAGTCTTGTCGGGGAGGACCTCGCCAGGATGGCAGGGGTGCAGCCCTGGGGCGCCCTGCCTGCCCACTCTGGGTCCGCCTGCTGGGCTGCCTGTGCACACTCCGAGTCCCCTCAGAGGGCGGGCAGCACTCGGTTCCTACCCTGCTGGTGCCAGTTCATCTGGGAGTGCCCCCTCGGATGCCCCTGGAGCCCCACTGCCAGCCACACTCCTGAACGCCGACTGGGGGGTAAGGGCCCTGGGAGCTGGCACGGAGCCTCCGCAGCCCGGGTTCACGTCCACTCTGTGGTTTGGGGAAAACGGACTTTTCAGTGAAACAAGCAGAGAGGCTTTAAAAGGAGGGTCGGTGAATGTGCCTCGCTGCCCCGCCTGCAGCTCAGGACCACCGCCGTCGCCCACGCAGGAGAGCCTGGCACACAGTGGGTGCTCTGGCTGAACGGGTGGGTGCACCCCGGGGCGTGATGTGGTGGGATCCAGTGGGCCCCTTGTCTCGGTCACTGCGTCTCGGAGTCCTGGCTGCAGGTCAGCAAGCCTCTCCTGTGGGGGAGCCCGGCCTGGCCGACCCCGACGGCACGGGGTGGGGTGGGGGCTGTCTCTGTGAGGTGACCGCTTTCTTCCCCCGTTTCTCCTGGAGTCCCCTGGATTTGGTTCTCCCTGGGAGCATCGCTTCATGGCAGGGGGAGCGCCGATGAAGCGGCTCTCACTAAGAACGTGCGTGGGGGGCGGTGCGTGTCTTTGCACAAGGTCATGTCTCTAAAGGCAGCTTCGAGGTTGGAAGTGTCACCTGAGTCGCCCCCTGAGGCCCTGACGCCTCCCCTGAGCCCTTCGCCTTGGCCCCGTCGCCCCGGGTCTGAGCAGCGGCGCCTTCTCTGAGCCTGTCCCCGCCGCCCATGTCTCCCTCGTCTGCGCTCCCCTCCTGCTCTCCCCGGGCTCCCAGCTCAGCTTGTCCCTGTGTCCTGCTCCCTCCCGCAGGCCTGTCCCTCCCCCGTGTCTGGCCGTCAGCCCTCCTGTGCAGAGGAGATCTGGGTCAGGGGCCGGCAGAGCCACCCTGGGCTCCATCCTGCTCAGAGGCGGCCGTTGGCTCGGTGACACTGCACGGCTCAGCTGCCCGCTCCTGTTGTCCCCTCCCAACCGCATGGGTCTGTGGTGGCTGGG